>PVJN01015267.1:0-35308 GCA_004026805.1 Lasiurus borealis | reverse complement strand
TACTTTCCTCTTAAAGGATGGACCTTGGTCTCCCAAGCAAAGATGTTCCTGTTGATGGATAAAGCAGTGACCCGCAGCTCCTCACTGGGCAGGGGGCAGGATCATGTCTTGGTGTCATCTGAACCATCTTCTCTACCTGGAGGTCTCAGATGAGTTTTTATCCTAGCACCCGCCTTCTCACTTTGAATCCTCTTCATTCACTGGAATTTTATGTGTATCATAAACCTGGTTATATCATTTTTTTTAATCCTCACCCAAAGATATTTTCCTGTTGAATTTTAGAGAGAGGGGAAGATAGAGAGAAATATCGATGTGAGAGAAACACATCGATCCATTGCCTCCTGTTCGTGCCCCGACCAGGGCCCAGGCCAGGGAAGATCCTGGAACCGAGGTACATGCACCTGACTGGAGTCGAACCTGGGACCCTCCAGTCTGCAGGGTGACACTCTATCCACTGAGCCAAACAGGCGAGGACA
Organism: Lasiurus borealis; assembly: GCA_004026805.1. Lineage (NCBI taxonomy): Eukaryota > Metazoa > Chordata > Mammalia > Chiroptera > Vespertilionidae > Lasiurus > Lasiurus borealis. Next base: position 34,832 of record PVJN01015267.1, on the reverse strand, counting down.
TTTTTCTTAATATCTAAAAGTAGTTAGGTTCATGTCTGTGTGCTTAAAGTTCCCTGTAGAGAAGGCCACACCTTGACCAGAAACTGAACTGGGACAGATATGGTCACACCTCCCAGAAAGTCCAGGAGAAATTTGATATTTATAAACATCAAAATAACTGACTGAAGTTTTTACCTGGACACTTGAGTTTATGTAGATATACATCTAATTTAACTTCTTGTACTCATTTCAAAAGATTTGTAAACTCTTAATCTATATCTTATCGTATTTTGACCTTGAGCATGAGACATAGGCTCTCAGTGACGTGATGGGATGCTCTCTATGGCATTCTGGTCATGTGATTTTAACTGGAAGGTGAATGCATCAAAGCTAATACATCCTACAGGTTGCAAAGCTCTTTCTATGGGTGTGCATCAAGCATTGTTTATATAAAATTTCATATAAAATCAATGGTTGTTAAAAAAAACTCCAGGGTTCCCCATGTGCCATATTCTCATTTAAGATATTAGGTTCTTCGAACTGAGTCCCCTTCTCTTTTAAAAGCTTAATTTTCTAAAAGAGAATGAATTGTATGTTTCAGCACCTTCCTCTTTTATGTCTTAAACATAATATAAGGAAGATAGTTAAAAATGAAATTTATCCCTTGGCAATCTGACTTGTAGGCTAAGGAGAACAAACTTTTACAAATGGAATACTTGAAATAAATCATAATTAATTAACTATGCAAATATATCCAATCAGTTTGGATACATGGCTAGATGAGTCATTACAGTTCAGGAAAGTTAGAGATTGTAATACTATTTTTTAACCTGGTTAATGTAATATTATAATTTGGGTTGCTTTGATCCTGGGGAATGGCGGAGACAGTAATTTTTCAAGCTTGGCTGATTTTGAAATCAGACGCTTAGGAGTATTAGCAGCTTAATATAGAATGTGGTGCTGTCCACAAAGTTTAAAAGAAATTATTTTTGTCATTATAAGCGATATTAATTTAATTAGTTGTATATAGTTTTCATTTGAAAATGAAAGCAGAATGGTAGTTGATAGATCTAGTTCCCGAAAAAGAGAAAAAAGGATTCTTTGATATTTTAATTCCATGGGAAAAAAAAAAAATTTGCCTCTTCAGGTTTTCTTATTTCATGTGTCTGCAAGTTTTTAAAAGCTCATTAACTCCGGCATTCACTCCGTACGTGTTCACAGGGGCTGGGCACGTGTTAGGGACTGCGGTGTCTAGAGTTAACTCTCAGGGGTCTCTCCCTGCCTCAGGCCCTCTCCACCCTGCCTCCAAGGTCACCCCCACACACAGCAATCTGGGGCTCACTCATGCTTTTATGGGGTCACCATTCCAGCCCAAGAACCACGTCCAGCCAACAAAGGTATTTTCTCAGGCTCCGGCTGTGATGTCAGACTTGGTTTTTGTTTTAATTTCAATTTGACTCCAACTTAAAAAATAAGAAAATTTCGTATAAAATTCTTGAAGCCTTACTTTTCTTCAAAAATTAAAAAGCCGCCCACCTAGCATGGCTCAGTGGTTGAGCGTCGACCTATGAACCAGGAGGTCACAGTTCGATTCGCCGTCAGCACACCTGCCCAGGTTTGCAGGCTCAGTCCCCAGTATGGGACATGCAGGAAGCAGCCGATCGATGATGCTCTCTCATCATGGATGTTTCTGTCTCTACTTCCCTCTCCCTTCCTCTCTGAAATCAATGAAAATATATTTTGTGCCGAAACAGGTTTGGCTCAGTGGACAGAGCGTCGGCCTTCGGACTGAAGGGTCCCAGGTTCGATTCCGGTCAAGGGCATGTACCCTGATTGCAGGCACATCCCCAGTAGGCGGCGTGCAGGAGGCAGCTGATCGATGTCTCTCTCTCATTGATGTTTCTAACTCTCTATCCCTCTCCCTTCCTCTCTGTAAAAAAAATCAATAAAATAAATTTTTTTAACAAAAGAAAATATATTTTGTGAAAAAGCCACTAATAAGGTTGGCTGACATTCTTCCTGGAGCTAAGCTAAGGCTTCCCCCTTCAGACAAGGTTGGGCACAGACATTGATCACCTTGACCTACCCTCTGAGTCTGTCCATGAATTCAGGCCCAGATCCAACTATTATTCTCCTTCCAGGCTGTCATTGAGCTGTAACCTCCCTCCCCCCCAAAAAAAGATATGTCCAACTGAAATATCAGAATGCAACTTTACGCGGAAAAAGCATCTTTGTAGATATCATAAAGGCAAATATCTTGAGAGGAGGCCATCCTGGATTAGAATGGATCTTAAGTATGATGACCCGTGTCTTATAGGACACAGAAAAGCAGAAGATGCAGAGACAAACAGGGGCAAGAAAGTCACGTGAGGGTGGAGGCGGAGACGGGAATTAGGCAGCCCCAAGCCAAGGCCATCAGAAGCGACAAGAAGGGCACAGAAAGGATTCTGTATCTGTTTCCAACATGAAGGTATTTGTATGTGGGACTGCGGACTCCAGAGCTGCAGACAACGTGTTTCTGTTGTCTTGAGCTGTCAGTTTTGTGGCCGTGTGTCAGAGCAGCGGGCCGCCCACCCAGTCCCCTGTCCCCTCTGTCCTGTCTTCTTCACCTCTGACCTCCCTGTTCAGGCTGGCAGTTCCCTCCCACACACACACACCCCATGTGGTTTTGTGACTCTGTCTTCATACCTGCTGTCCCCCCAAACCCCTGCCTGGGAAACTCCTGTGTCTGTCTTTCTTCCTGCTGGACCTGCCATTCCTCCTTCAAGACTCAGACCAGAGGGCAAGCTGCTAGAAAAATCACTCCTCCTCGTCTCCCAAACTGAGCAGGCTGCTGCCCCCTCGTGGCGAACTGCATCCTAAACTGCAACACCTTCTCTTCACTCAAACACAGGAGGCAGAAGTCATTGCAGGGCAACCGTCTAAAAGCGGTCATATCTGAACGCATCCTTGAAAGGGGTTAAGTTGCTGAGACATGTAATGGTCTGAGACATGTGATGGTTAACTTAAAATATCCACTTGACCACGCTGTGAAGCCCCGTTGCTGGGTCAAACAGCGGTCTGGGTGTGGCCGGGAAGGGGTGTGCCAGTGACACTTAAACCCTTGAACTTGGAGTAAAGACGGTCGCCCTCTGTCAGGGGGGCGGGCCCCCTCCGGTCAGCTGGAGGCGTGAAGAGCAAAGGCTGAGGTTTCCCAAAGTGGGGAGGATGCTTCTCAGGACGGAAGCATGGAGACCCTGCCTGAGTTCCCAGCCCGCTGCTGGGCACGGTCTGCACTCCTGACTGCCAAACCGGCTCTCGCCTGACCTGCCGGCCTGCCTGGCAAACTGCCAGCTTGCCGGCTCCCACAGTCCCATGACACAGTTCCTTAAAAATAAATAAATAAATAAATAAATAAATAAATAAATAAATAAATAAATGTGTGTGTGTGTGTGTGTGTGTGTGTGTGTGTCCTGTTGGTTCTATTTATGGAGAAAACTCCAACTAATACATGGCAGAAAAAAAGAAAGAAGAACATTCCAGAAGCAGAAACAAAATGCACACAGACATGGCTGGCGTGGAGGGTGTGCGGAAACCTGGGAAGAGACAAGAGACAAAGCTCAGGGCCAGCCTCTCAGGAGAGTCATTCAGACTAGGAAGAGTCAGGACACAATTTGCTCCTTGCTTTAGAAAGGAACGTTCTCTGGTGGCAGAACTCTGGAAGTAAAGTAACAGGCGGATTAGGAACAATTAGGAGCTCTTGCCAAAAGTACCTGTGACATGGAATAAAGGCACACGGACATGCCACCTGGGGTAGATGGGTGGGGACACGTGTAGACACAGAAGCAGAATCACTGGGCAAGACTTGGGGGCTGACTTACTGCACTGTAGCTTCTTGAAGTCAACCTGTGTCTTATTCATCGTAGCACACGAAGGCCTAGCCATCTGGGGACTCGTTAATCAGTAGTTTATTAAATAAGTGAGTAAATGAAAGAATATTCAGGGGGGAGAATGAAGAAAGGGTTAAAGATAGCCCTGATATATCTAGCGCAGTGGTTCTCAACCTTTCTAATGCTGCGACCATTTAATACAGTTCCTCGTGTTGTGGTGAATCGTAATGTAAATATCTGTGTTTTCTGATGGTCTTAGGTGACCCTGCTAGTGGTTCGCAACCTGTGGGTCACTGCTGTAGAGCCTAAGACCATCAGAAAAACGACCCACAGGTTGAGAACCGCTAATCTAGCGACTTCTTTCCCTTTCCATGGGTTTTTCTACGTCTTGTCCATCCTCAAAATGTGTGTAGTCTAAAAATAATCAGGGCCCTAACCGGTTTGGCTCAGTGGATTGAGTGTCAACCTGCAGACTGAAGGGTCCCAGGTTTGATTCCGGTCAAGGGCATGTACCTTGGTTGTGGGCACATCCCCAGTAGGTGGTGTGCAGGAGGCAGCTGATCGATGTCTCTCTCATCGATGTTTCTAACTCTCTATCCCCTTCCCTTCCTCTCTGTAAAAAATCAATAAAGTATATTTTTTTTAAATTAAAAATAAAAATAATTAGGAACAGTGTGGATTTAGCTTCCCACAAAACTTCTCTCTTGAGCCAAACCTCCAATCTCATAGTGCATCTGCATCCACCTCCTCCACCCTCCCTGTGTCCTTGTGAGCCATGACTGTCTGAGCTGTGCGGGAGGAGCATGGAGGCAAGGTGACTCAGTGACATCTAGTCGAGTGGAAGAAGGGAAGGAGGCAAGGTTGGTTAGAAGACATATATTAAGTTATCAAACATAAAAAATATATATATAGATCGACAAGACCTACCTAAACTCTGTGGAGAGGCAGAAAGGTAAGAAGGTGCCACGAGTACTGCTGGGTACTTGGCCATCATCTGATTTCAAGAACAAAGTCAGCTGAAACTGGTTTGGCTCAGTGGATAGAATGTTGGCCTGCGGGCTGAAAGGTCCCAGGTTCGATTCCAGTCAAGGGCATGTATGTTGGCTGCGGGCACATTCCCAGTAGGGGGTGTGTAGGAGGCGGCTGATAGATATCTCTCTATCATTGATGTTTTTAACTCTCTCTCCCTCTTCCTTCCTCTCTGTAAAAAAATAAATAAAATATTTAAAAAAAAAAAAAAAGAACAAAGTCAGAGTTTGATTAAGTGGTCTAAAGCAAAGCCTCCTCTTTGGTCATCTTGCCAAGAAATCCTCTTTCTTACAATAATGACATCATAGCAAAAAAAGCCCTTGCAAATCAAGTAAATACTAATTACAGGATGCATAGTATATAGCTAAGTTAGCTCCACCTAGAAAAAATACGCAGGAGGGTGCCTGAAAGGGGTTTGTACCACTAGCATAGCACGAGACAAGGAGGTGAAAACCGAAGGCATGTATAAAAATGATAAAGTGCAAAGGACAGGTGGGTATATGCATAACGGGTAGCCATCAATCAAACATGTGCAGCCATGATTTTTTAATCCACTGGCCCATCTCCTTGAAGAGACTTTGAACTGAAAAATGGAACTTTCTAGTTGGGGACTATAGCTCTTGTAGCTTTGAATGACCTTTAAATTATCTGGAAGGGTGGAGGCCACATGGAGAGGGAGGTAGGAATTGAACCAGGCATCAAAAGCAACAAAAGACCCATACACTCATTTTCAACCCAGTTATAGGCGTTCATTCGCTGTTTATGCTGAAGACCCTTCTTCTACAAAAACACTCTAACGTGGATTTGGAGCAATTACTTTTTTCTCCTCTTGGTCCAAAGAAATGCTAGAAATATGCCAATGAAAAAAATAAAATAAAATTAGATTTTCAATGATGTACCAGTAACAAGGCATTTCTTTGAGATAATTGTCCTATTACGTTGTATTCTCCCCCGGGAATATCTATGTTTTTAAGTATTAACTTTTAAGCTTTGACATAAACTCTACACTCTTCTCAAGAGCTATGTGGTCAGAGGACAGGGCAGAGAGTGGCACTCGGTCCTGACTTTACCTGTGACAGAAGCACAGCCGAAAGGGATCCAATCACTCTGAATCGTGTTTTTTATTGACTCGAGTTAATTAGCCAGGCCACCATAAAACGCATGGAGCTCTGGATGTCAATTACAAAAGAAGCAAATCCTCCCCAACACCCCCAACCCCCGGTGGACTTGAACGCCTGGACTCTCGTCCTGTCTCTCCATTAACCAGCAATAGGACTCCAGTCATTAAAAGGAAAACATTGCTCTCCATCATTCCTGCGCTTTCCCTCAGTCCTCGAGTCCTGCGATTCTGGACGGTTTTGATTCAAAGTCTGAGGCTCCGCGAACCACGTCTACAAAGATAATATTGAGTCTTTTTGCGTGCGCGTGTCCCGCGTTATTGGATGGTGATGATGATGATCATGACCGCGGACAGGGAGATGCCATTTTGCCAGCTCCTTATTTACTGCTTATTGAAAAGCTGCTGAATTCTTGTCGCGGTACCAAGCAAACACGCTTGTCTTCTGTGCTTAGCATTCTTCGTTCTATTCTCCTCTGTTTTTCAATTTTGTATTGTTTTTTGGTTCCGCTTCCTAACGGCCCTTTGTCAACAAGATAAATCTCCAGAGTTGCAATAAGGCCCACATTGATGGCAGAGCAGAATGATAACCAACTGCGCGAGATGACAAGTGAAGAGCAAGAGACGACGAGTGAAAAGCCAATCGCTTCATCCTAGAGGAGAGATGCCCTTGAACTCGCTGAGTGACATTGGCACCTTCGGGACCGACGTGCACTGCTTTCCGCAGCTCCTCTTTTCGCATCTGGTGGTTCAACCGGCAACACGAGATACTGAGTCTTTGTTTGAACCCTCCTGTTTTTCTGAACACCCCACCTCTCCCCCAGTTTGGCCAGCTCCCTTGTAAGTTCCAGCAGGTTTAAAAGCAAAACTCTCCAGCTTGCCTAAATGGATCACGAAAACAGGATATTTCAATAGGTGTTCATTTGCTTTGTGACTTGTTGCCAGGAAATTCGTGGCTGTTGCGAGAAGTGTTTATTTCCAGGGAGCTCGGTTGATATTATTTCACCCCCCTCCTCTGTTCCATGGAACGGGTGTAACTCGTGGTGGGATTCCAGAACCTTCCCCTGCGGGCCCTGGGGGACTGGTGAGCGAGCGGCGAGAAAGAGCAGCCGGAAATCAGGCTTTGGAAGCGCCCTCCTCGTCCCAAATATGTGTCTTCAATATTTAGTTGTTGTGGCAGGAAAACGGCAACAAATACATGAACTGTAAACCATCTGGCTGGAAATATGTTCCAATACGGATGTTCATCTCTGAAAACATGCGATCTATGGAATTCTGGCATCCACTTTGACTTCTGAGAGACGAACAGCTTGGGTATGCAAAGGAGGGGTTTCTGGACCAGCCTCCTCAAGCTCTCTTCTCCTGGACTCACAACGACACGCTCCGTGCCTCGCGAGGGAGACTTCCCTCTCGCTTTTCGACCGGAAGGAACGGCACGAGCTGCTTGAACATCCGGCACCTGTGTCCTTGGACAGACCTGTAGAAAACGGTCTTCGCATGTTAAGAAGCAGAGAAATGAAAGCGATTCTGTACTGATCACTTAACGCTAAGCGCCAATGCTCGCCGGACACATGATAGAACATGACAAGCATGATCATTTTCCAGCTTGCACCAGACTCCTCCACCAACACGTTAAAACTAGCCACACGGGAGACTTTGAACTGTGCCGCTTGGTTTGGGGGGAAGAAATGGTGAGCTGGTCACTCTGGTCCTTGACGAGGTGACAGAGAAACTCAAAGTGACCTTGAGCCGGGTCTTAGGTGACTTGCTAAATATAAAGTGATGTCTTGCAAATGGATGTGGGCATGAGGATGATGAAGGCAGGCGAAGGGGAAGGGAGGTAGCACAGGAAGAGGGCTGGAGGCAGGAGGATGGTCCGCGTGCTCTTTGTTGTTTTGGGAGCTCATTCAGGTGAATCTTCCAGAGACACTGCCTCTCGGGTTATTTGCCTCCTTCTCTTCTCCACGCGATTTAACTGTGGACAAAGCCCAGATTGATCCTCTTCTGCAGAGACTTCTCCCAGAGGAAGCCCCTCACCGAGAGGGCTCGGGGCCTCAGGTGCCCTAGGAGTACCCCTGCCCTTCCAGAACCTCCCCTTTAAAAGGTTTTATATATATATAGATTATTTACAGAGAAGAAGGGAGAGGGATAGAGAGTCAGAAACATCGATGAGAGACATCAATCAGCCGCCTCCTGCACACCCCCTACCAGGGATGTGCCCGCAACCAAGGCACATGCCCCCGAACGGAATCGAACCTGGGACCTTTCAGTCCACAGGCCGACTCTCTATCCACTGAGCCAAAGGTTCTTTATTGTCGCACAGGTACCTGCCCCTCCCTTCTGCTGTGTAAGTGTCTAACACCACTGTGCCCGGCACGTGTGATGCCTGCAGGGGTCTCAGCGAACATTCTTTTGAAAATATAAAAATTGGATAAAGAAATAAAAAAGTATACCCTAGGTGGGGGTGGGGGGGGATCATGAACTGGATGATGAAAACTAGGCTTATGATACAAGCCATTTTTATTTTTTAAAAAACTTGATTGTTGAAAGAGAGAGAAAAGGAAAGGAATAGAGAGAAACACCAATAAGAGAAAAACATCAATTGACTGCCTCCTGCATGCCCCCTACTGAGGATCAAGTCCAAAACCCCCTGACCAGGAATGGAATTGGTAATCTCCAGTTTCCTGGGTCAACACTCAACTACTGATCCACACAAGCCGGGCCTGACACAAGCCATTTTAAAATGAGACTGATAGAGCGCAATGTTTCCTGAAATAAAAATATGATACACATAATTCAGCAAAGGTAAGGGTACTGATGACATGCTTAATTACATTTTATTGGAAAAGCAGATATATTTTAATGCAGGAACTTTCTCACCTTTTGTCTTGTATTCTGATTTTCTTTTTAAAAATAGAATTTACCCGACATATGACTTATCTAATATAAATGCATAATTATCACAACAAATGCTCCTCAAGATAACCAGGGAAGAATTTGAGATTATATGTTTGTATTTTTTTTCTTTCTTTATTCATCTCTTTTCAATGTAATACATACATACACAGATATGTATGTATTACATTGAAAATATACATATATAAGTGCTTTTAGCAAAAAGAAAAAATAATGTTTAATGTTTAGAAGAGGGAAATTTGGCAACATTATTTTTCTACTCTAGGAACTCTGTGTATCCACAGGGAACCTAGATCTTAGTATGCAACAGCCAGCACTGCGAGATGATCAATCTTGCCCTTGAGGATCAAACTGTTTCTTTGTTGGGTCAACTGCTTAACGAAGAAACTAAAAAGAACTAAAAATATAATAGAGCAAATCCAGTCCAGGACTAGGTTGTAGACAATGCAGAGTCTGTGTTTGTAACTACAAGGCTAGTTTGTAACTAGCCTTTCTTTGTAAACATCTTTGTTCTGTTTCTCTCCTTATAGAAAGTTTGCTATTGGTGAGCTTTACAAGGGAAAAAGCCCACATCATCTTTTGTGTGTTTTCTGGAAGAGCTGACTGCGTATATCCATTTAATTACAAAGACTCCCTACCTTGGAAAGCAGCAATGCAAATTTCACTTCATTTGTTCTGAGAACTAAAATATACATGCAATGAAAACAACCAGGTGAGACTAGATCAAATTCTGAGCATTTATACCACATTAGTAGATTTTGCACAACTTCCTCTCTCATTAGGTGCCATCCCATTAACTTGGCCCAATTCAAATCGTCTTAATTTAAACTCTGACCTGTACAGATTCCTTCACTGACGTGCAAACTGGGGCAGACATCTGAGGCCCGGTAGGCACTCCCGAGCAGTGCCAGGTGAGCTAAGAATAATGAGAGGGATCACAATGTCTTATTTAGCAAAACAGAGCTTCTGGGAAAGAACCCAGAGGCTGAACTGAGTTGAACTTGGGGGTGTGATATGATATAATACCTGGAGTCATATATCTGTTTCCAATGTTGTAAGCCAACCAGTGGTGTTACCGAATTATTTCTAAATGTGAAAATAAAAATGTTGGGAAGAAAGGGTATGTCCATCAACTGCAGAAAAACGTTGAATCAATGAATCTGATATAATTTGAAGTTCACAATGTTTATGACTGAGCTTAATATCATGGGAAGTTCTACAAAAATAAAACCCATGAAGAAAAATGCTGAATTAAGTCATGACTTATGCTTTCATAATACAATAATGATCCATTCTTTTACATTATCCTATCTAATAAAGAGAGAATATGCTAATTGACTTCCTCGACCTCAAAGATGGCAGCACCAACAGCCAATAAGGAGGGAATAATCTACTTGATGGTCATGCCCCCAAAGATGGCGGCACCCACAGCCACAAGATGGTGGCACCCAGTCCCCTCAACCCCATATTGTCACGTGCCTGCCTTCAGAGTCCCCCAGTCCTCTCAACGCCCCCAGCCACCCAGGACTGTCCAAGGCTCAGATAACCAGGGCCGGCTGAGGCAGAAGCAGAGGTGTGATGGGTGTCACCTTCCCTTGATGGCTGGGTCCCCTCCTGCCCCTGAGAGCTCCTGGACTGTGAGAGGGGGCAGGCTGCCTGAGGAACCCCCCCTCCAGTGCATGAATTTTCATGCACTGAATAATAGTCCTATTTTAACACAATGTACCTTTACATAATCAAAAGAGGAACAAACACATTTTAAAAATAAGAAGGAAGCATGCAAAGATGGGTTCTTAAACCTTCCAAATTTTACCACAAGAAATATTCTCAGAAGTTAACAACAAAAGAAGTGACCACACATTATTATTCATCAATGTATACCTCTGGTTTGTAACACTGTGTGAAAAGTACAGAAGGCTAGAAAATTCTAACTCTTCCTCACACTCACTGAATCTAAAGCAGACACAATAGTATAAAATTCTAGGTGTATTCTCTCTGAATTAATTTTATAACCCAACTGAATAAGGCCTCTAAGATATGTAAATCCTAAACTCTTCAGTAATAACAAATCATTTCATCATGGAAGATTATTGGTTTAAGGAAATCACTATGAAAGCTTCACATCTTTATAATACTTGCTGCTAAAGAAGCAGCTGAAGACATTTCACTGAAGGCACTCTAACCTCGGGTTAATGCTGCCAAAATACCTCTACTTTTGTATAATACTCGAGGGGGGAAATTCCTTTAGAAAGATGTGTTTTTCTAAAGAGAAGAAAATTTGCCAACTTTTTATTGGCAACTCCAAGACTTCAGCTGAAGAGGCATCATCTCATGTGTGAGTGCGTTGATGAGGATCTGAGTGTATGTGTGTCTGTCAGGAGAAATGGAGGTGAAGGAGAAACAAAAAGAGCTTCATGAGGTAGATATAATCAGACCCTTTAAACAAATGCGGAAACTAAGGCTCAAAAGAAGTATAACACAGTCAGGGCTTGTTGACAAGGAGAAAGCTCACCTATTCATCAAGATGTTTAACTTGCGCCCAAACCAGTGTGGCTCAGTGGATAGAACAGACTGAAAGGTCCCAGGTTCGATTCCGGTCGGGGGCATGTACCTTGTTTCCGGGTACATCTCCACTGTGGGGCATGCAGGAGGCAGCTGATCAATGTTTCTCTCTCATCGATGTTTCTAACTCTCTATCCCTCTCCCTTCCTCTCTGTAAAATAATCAATAAAATATATTTTTAAAAAAATGTTTAACTTGCCATACCAAAGTTCAGGATGGATAGAACCAGAGGGGATTGAAAATGGAATCTGTTCTAATGGCGTATGATGACATGGCAGACATGGAGGCATCTGCCTTGAAGTAAGAGCTTGTGACCTATAGTTCCCCAAAGGAGGGGGCACACCACCCCCTGCAGGGCCACCTGGGGAAGCATGGGTCAGTCAGGAGGCAGAGGGAGAGGGGAGAGCCTTCACTGTGGGTTTTGCAGGAAAGAAGGAGCAAGGCTGGGTGGGCTCATTCTGGAGAAGCTTAGGACTGAACCGTTGGAAGAATTTCAATAGACTCCGGGCTGGAGGGATGGATCCTAGGTCTCTGGTCCCTGGCCCCGGGGTGAAATGGGGCAGAAAGAATGTTGGGTTGGTGTGTGAGAGCTCGGTAAAGGAGGTGATGGTGTGAGCTTTTGGATTGGTTCGTTCGCCTATCAAAGCAAGCGTTGCTATCATGGGAATTAGCTTATTCTGGGAGGGACAGACCGTGCCAGGTGTTAGCAAGGCTCCCAAGATGTTAAAGACATTTTTGAATATAGAAAATAAAAAAACACGATTCATAGAATAGAATAACTAGTCATTTCTATATAATTCATTGGCATTATGTGGAACTAGCATCCTTAATCACATAGAAGCCATATTTATTTAAAATTAATCAACTAAATTAATCCCTATGATTTAAAAATGTCCAACGTATAGGAGTGAAATGAATACTTGTATATTAAGTGTGTTTGATGCACAAATCCACATATGAATACTTCATAAAGTGCAGTGTAAGATCATGTTTAAAAATGAAGATACTCAGGTCAGAGAGAACTGAATTCAAGTCTCAACTGCTCCTACTGCATGATCTCATTGGGTCTGTTTCCATACTCGCATAGTGGGATCTATAAGACCTATTTCATAGAGTTCATATATGATTTAATTGGACAATTCTCACAAAGCTCTTAACCTACTACCTATATTATCTCTTCAAAGTTTAGGGTTATTATGATGAGGACCATTGGTCAATAAATTATTATTATTCCTATCATGTTTTTACAATCTTTTATTCTTTTAGGACAACTAAATAGATGCACCATATGAAGACACAGAAAGCTTAGGCAATCATTCAGATGATTCAAGTATCCTCCTATTTTCATCTTCATTGTCTGACATTTTTAAAGAAAATACTTCGGCCAGGACTAGCCAGAAAATTGCTTCCACTGAGACAACTTCACTTCCCGGAGTTGTCCTAGTCATTGCATTTAACAGCTTTGACACCCGAAACCAGAGCGTGGCCAGGTCCCCACACAGCTACCCCTGGGGTCACTAAGTCTAACGGGGTTTTCTCACTTACCTGATGGGCGCACCAAGTGGGATAGAAAAATTGGATTTATTTCATTAAGCCCCCAGAAATCATCCACTTCATTCTTTCTAGTCACACTTTCAGGATTATGAGAGTTCTCCTATATGTGATTCTTTTAAAAGATCTTTTTCTCCACAATCTCCAGATCCTATTCATATGTATTTACACACCATTCTATATCTATTAAAAGAGCTTACTGTTTTAAAGGGAGGATGGGAAATAAAGAAGAGAAAAATAAACAAAGTCGAGGAAGCTCCGGTGGAGTGTTTTGCTGTCTCCAGCCCTCTGCAGTGAGGTTATTCCTCCAATTTACATAAAGACTTATTATCATCTTGACTGCAATCATGTAGAAAATGAATGGGGTATAAAGTACATGAGGGATAATTTAATAAAATGAGCTTTCTTTGCTTATGAGATCTTTGAAGAAAGGAATCATTAGACGGAGACTTGCCTGATATTCATCCAGGTCATGAGGCGTGTCAGCGCGGTGATGTGCCTTTGGCAAGAAGTCCTTAATTAGGGATTCCTCGAGAGCGGCTCCCAGGAGGTGCTCCCTAAGTCAAAAAGACGAAATAATTTAGCGGAGGAGCCTGGACTCAGGATGGAACCCAGGTGAAGGAAAGGAATCATTTGCCAACAGCAGACAAGGGCAAAGCTGCGTGATGGAGTGCTGGATTTTGAATGAGAGTCTCTCTGTCATCCTAGTAGTAAGTGTCACTTCTGCTATTCAACTTTAAATGTATATATTGACTCGTCTTGGATGTTTAGAATAACTCGGAGAGGGATGCTGAATGGCTTCAAGTATTAACTCTGGGTAAAGGGATAAAACTTGTTAGAAAACATTTAGTAGATATATTTAATTTACCCTTGCAGCATCATGTAAAGTTGTTTTCCGATTGAGTTTATTTTTAATTATTTTTAAAGTCAAGTAGCTTGTTTTTGCATAATGTATGAGTGCTTCTCTAAATCAAATGAAGTCTTTGAATTAGACTATGAAATTGGAATTTGTCTGGAGTACTTTCAGGGCTGTTTTTAAACAGTTCCTCCTTCTTTCTTGATAGCGTTGATTTAAAAGGCTACGTAGCAATGTTGGTTAGGAAGGTTTTGTACTTTCATAAAATTCCCTAAAGGATACACATACATGTTATATACACATACAGTAGTTATATTGGTAAGAAGTCATTACCTTAATAAAAAAACATTTTTATTAAGGTAATGACTTCTTACCAATATTACTACTGTCAAAAACTAACCTGTAAAGAAATTATATGGATTAATTCTGATGAATATTGAGAACCTTATTTCACTTGAACTCCAAGTGATTTTGAAAAGAAAAAAAAAGATTGAAGATTATATTGATTGTTCTCTTTTCATTCTACCCGAGCTCTCTTGGTTGGGAGTGAATTTCTATCTGTTTATCGACACATTCCATTGGTATGAAGAGGAAGAATCTTTCTTTTACACTCGAGTTATTCTGGGAGTAAGTAGACTTGTTGACTGCACATTATCATTTTAGAAAACAAAATGCATCCTGTTTCCCCGGCTTTCTGGTTCTCACTGTGTCTCTTTCTCGTGTCTTTACCTATGGGCAGTCGGCACTGGCGTGGGCAAGAGCATCTGCAGTCTGCCTGAATTTTAACTGCATGCTCATCCTGCTACCAATCAGTCGGAACCTCATTTCATTCATAAGAGGAGCGAGCATCGTAAGTACTCAAGTATTGGAAATAATTTTAGTGATTATGCCTAATATTAAGTGCCCTTGAACACAGAGATGTGGTTTATGATGAAATTCCCGATAATCTTGTATAGATTCAGTCTTGGCGAACAGTGAAAATCAGAAATTGGTCCATGGGACTTGACTTTGGCTTTTGCCATTGACTGCCTGCATGACCTTGGGCCAGCGCTCACCCTTTCTCTGAGGCATTTGCCTTCATCCGAAAAGCAGGACTAATAAAATTGACCTCATTCATCAACATGGAAGTATTATAACAGCTTGAGCTACTACCATTTCTGATTGAAAGGCGACAAATAGGCAACTGAGCCCAATACTACTGAAACATCTGATTTCTCCAGTCTGCACAATCACACTACACAGATTTTTATTATGAATACTTAACCCCTACCAGACGTAAGGGCACATTTCCTAATTATATTGATTTCACTGGGTTGGGTGCTTAACTGTGGTTCATGCTAAACAGAGCCAAACACTGCACAGAAAAATGACCTTCAGAAATCTTTAATAAAGAAATTTTTATATATGTGTGTGTGTGTATATATATATGTATTGTGTGTATGTATATATATATGTATATGTGTGTGTGTGTGTGTATATATGTATGTGTGTGTATGTGTGTATATATATATATATATATATATATATATACATATGCCCTCATCATAAATGTATGATTATTTAGATGTAGGTGAGAATAGTGCCTTTCTTGGTATAATAAGGGATAATTTATAAACTACCAAATCATCTTCATTTTCTAAATAAGCTAAATATGAACATGAATATTAGCAGGTTTATTGTAGAGTTTTGACTTATAGCCAGGGTACTACCAACTCGGTCATTTTTATTGAGTTGAAATTTTAGGAAGCCAATCATAACCATTTGGCTTTGCCTGTTTGGCTAATTCATGTCCAGTGTTCTTGTGTCATATTGCCCCCGCCTGCAGTCATCGGAGGCAGAGTGTGGGTCCTCTCCTTCTCTCTCATGACACTGTCATCGCTGCGACATTTCCCAAAACAAGACTTTCCTTTCTGATCTCCTAGTGCTGCCGAGGACCGTGGAGAAGGCAATTAGACAAAAACCTCCAGTTCCACAAGCTGGTCGCCTATGGCATCGCCGTTAATGCAAGTAAGTGCTTATTTTACAATATCTAACGTTTAACTTTATGGCTCTGTTTATTTCCTCTCGCCCAAGGCTGGCCCTGAGGTAAGAGAAATCTTTGCCTTCCATCTGACCACATAAACCGTGGGCAAATGGATTTTTTAATTTCTCCTTTACACTCCTGTAATTTTCTCCACCAAGCCTCCTGTGTCTCGGGAGAAAGTTGATGAAACTTCATTTTGATGTGTGAATAATTGAGCTCGGTGTTAAGACAATGACAAATGCCGACTTGACTGTTGAGTACTTTGTGATTCCATATAATCCGCGTCAGAAATAAAACGGACCTATATTCCAAGTTTTACTCACAGTCATAAGCAAGTGCCTATCAAATGGTATCGTGGCAGTAAAAAAGAAAACAGAAACGCCAGCTCCCGTGAACAGGTCCTGAATAGTGCTGAGCTGGTGAATATAAAAGGATGTTGAAAAGACGTGAAGCTTTATGGGCATATAAAGTGTTATTGTTTTTTTCTGGAATTGGAAAACAAGAGAATTCGAGAGAAAGGCACCTAGAAATTAATATCCAAGGTTAAACTCCAGGGAGAAGGACAAGTGTGTGTGTGTGTATGTGTGTGTGTGTGTGTGTGTGTGTGTGTGTGTGTGTTGGGGGGAAGGAGTAATAACCCACAAGCTTGTGGTTTTGTTGGACAAAAAGTGCTTTGATATAAAAAGGTATCCGAGCGATAAAGACTTATGATTCAGGACTGTTTCCCTCCAACTAATTTAACTATAAAATGTTTTCCTCATTTGCTTTTATCCTCTCATGCATAAATAATAGCAGAATAAAAAGAACACTCACAACAAATGTGGATTTAATTAAGCAACAAGACATGACAGACGGTGCCCGCGTGCCAAGTAACGCAACTTGGGGTGTGTGGTGAGAGATGTGGGGAGTCTTCCCCATGGAGGTCTTCAGTGCCAGATCATACCAACCCAGGCAATGCAGTTCTTTGTACAGTGGTACCTCGAGATACGAGTGTCCTAACATACGAGATTTTTGAGATACGAGCAGTCGAGCGAGTGATTTTTGCTTTGAAATACAAGCAACATTTGAGATAGGAGTCATCGCTCGGAGCCGGCTGCATATGACCCACCAGTTCACCGCGTCTCGAGTGTCTCATAGTTTCCCATGCCTCAAGGTTATGGAACCAATTAAACTCGTATCTCGAGGTACCACTGTAGTTTGTTAAGAAATAAGAGTAAAAGGACATCACGTTATAGAAGAAACCAGCTAAGGGATGGAGGGCAAAGAGCAAGGCTAATTCCCTTTTGTGTGCCAAGGCCTACGACAAGGCTAAGTACTCAGCATCGGTGCCAATGACCTTGGATGAAGGAGTGAATGCGTGAAAGAGTGAAGACACAGGAAGATTTCAGTTCCGAAATAGAAGTCTTTCCCAGACTCTGAAAATTATCCAAAATTAGAACGAGGGTCCCCTGAGAGTAACTGAGCTCTCTGTTCTGGTTGGTGTCCATGGGGATGCAAGATTGCTCCTGAGAAGGCTCTTAGAGAAGGGATTCAAGAGATTTTTAAGCTTCAATAAAAATCTTAAGAATCTTTAATTCCTGCCTTAAAAGAGCAGACAAGACACAGTAAAATGGCAGGAAGGGTATTATCACTATTCAGTCACTTCAAGGCAGAATCGAACTCTACGAGAAAGTTACAAAGATACTCTAACCAGAAAGAACCACCACCAAAAAAAAACCCAAAACCCACATCAGAAAAGAAGGCAAAGAGCAAGGGAAAATGTGCTATGAAATGGTTTTTCCTTAAACCTTTGTGCATGTAAATTTCCTTATAGGTAATCATATATCAATAGCATAAGCGACGTGTTTCAAATATCTCCCAAGGGCAAGATATTCCAACGGGCACCATCATCTTCTCAAGCTGGGGTGGTCAGTGCTGTTTTCAGAATAGAGTACAGTGGTACCTCGAGATACGAGTGCCCTAACATACGAGATTTTGAGATACGAGCCGTCCAGCAAGCAATTTTTGCTTTGAAATACGAGCAACATTTGAGATAGGAGTCATCGCTCGGATCGGCCGGCTGCACACGACCCACCCGTTTACCGCGACTCGGTCGTCTCATAGTTTCCCACGCCTCAAAGTTACGGAATGAATTAAACTCGTATCTCGAGGTACCACTGTATATCTTAGTAGGGGCAGCAGCCGGCTAGCATGGAGTTATTGTATACCCTGTAGCAGGAGTTTGGCTGTGCCGTCTCAGAGAAGGCCCTTCCTTCCCGCTGTGGAATTAAAAGAGCATGAATACAGTCTACCCATCCCTAGAAAGGTGCAGACTAGCTCGCTGTCAAGAGTGGACTAGTTTGAAACCTACTGACTTCAAGGTCATTCATTCGCTTATGCTGGTTGCAAAGAGGATGACATCCAAGTGCAGGGTGGTGGGCAGGCTCCTTCCTCAAGCCCCGCCTTCTGCTCAGTCCCATCTCTCCCCACGCTCCCCTGCTTTTCCTCCTCAGAGGAGCCAGCTCCTGGCCGTCCCTGCGTGTCTGTGCCGCGGCTTTGCTTTTCCCTGTGTCTGAAATGCGCTTCCTCTCCTTCTTCACTGAGTGACATGTCACTGCAGCCAGGACCCTTGCCTCATCTGCCTCTCCCTGACCCCCCAATGCTGGGCTGTCCACCCCTCTCCCTCGGGGGCCATAATCACACCTCCTCCAGCGAGAGAAAGGTCTCAGACTCTGATTACCCAGCGGCTGAGACTGTGCCACATGCATCCTTGCTCATAAAAGAATCTCAACAAATTTGGTCACATCTGAGGATGAGTAGGCATCGACCAGCAGGCCGAAGAGATTGACGGAATGACTGGGAAAGGCACAGACATGTCAGGGGTCTTTTAGGGAACCAGAGCAGTTTAGGGTGCAGAAAACAGGGGGTGGGCAGGGAAGAGATTCAAATGACACCCATTGTCCAAAATCATAAACCTTTGATGCCCCAAGAGTTAAGAACAAACTATTTCATAACACATTTTCCCTGGTTCCCTGCTTTCTTTTCTGATGTGTTTTGACGCTGTGGATTTTTTTTTTTTTTTTGATTGTTGCTGTTTCTTCTGGGTATAGAATCTTTGAAACTTCCTCTTGGAGTCCCATCCTGGTGCAACAGGAAAAATAAGGGCGCCATTTCTCCTTCTCTCCCGCACAAACCCCTGGAGAGAACCCTCTCTCCCGCCCCCTTGCCCTTGAACCCCCTCTGCTCTGCTGCCGGCTCCTCTCCTCCCACCGCCATGGCAACCAGCGGGCTGCAGGGGTTTCCAATCCGAGCAAAGGCAGGAGGGAGGGGGGAGATGCTCGGCTTCCACAAACCCTGGCAAAGCCGTTTGCACGTTTCACCGTCGCTCAGAGAGGCGGCTGGCGAGGGCCCTTTTGGAGACAGAAGAAAGACACGCAGCCTGTGTCACGCACGGACGTGCCGCTGCTCGTCACATCGTGTCCTCCCGCTGTACTCGCCCGGGAGCGGTGGCAGCGGCCGGGGCAGGTGCCCCTTCTATTAGCATCGCCCGGGACACTGCTCTGCAAACAGCCCGCGGCCTCAGAGAGGGGTGTCACCTAGGCAGAGGCACGTCCTTGCCCCAGCCGGGGTGCCAGCCTCTGATCTCCCCTCCATTACCCGAGGAGTCTGAAGTGCGGGCTTTAATTGGTCACATCATGAAAGGATGTAATTAGAGCCGGTGGAAGCAGGCCAGGGGGAGGAGGAGGAGGGGGAGGAGGAGGAGGGGGCAGACAAACAATGTCTCTGTAATCAAGGGCATCATCGAAAATGCAGCACCAGAAACTCTCTCCTCTGGCTTCCTGCCTGTGATCAGAGCTGCCGGAGTGTTCTTCAGCCACCCGTCCATCATTTCAGGGGCCCATAACCCCATTGGTAGGAAAATCGGGGTGTCACAGCCTCTTCGTTCTTCGTCATGCAGATCTTCATCATGGACGCTGGTCCCTGGCCCACCTCGGAGGCCCTTCCAATGGGGGGGCATTCCTTAGAGCAGGAGGTCCAAGCAAAAAGGGCTGTAAACAGTGACCAAGGCAGTTCCCTCCAGCAAATTGAGAAACTTACAGCTGCTAGTTTCCAGGGGATTACAGTTACCCACGGGCAACTCCCGATGAGATGCTGAAATTAAATGACAAGGATCAGTCAACAGAGCAAGGACAGGTGGAGGCTGGCGCTCAGGAGGAGGCAGGAGGGCGAGCTCAGGAGGAGGCAGGTACCGGGAAGAAAGATTTGGAGGCCTCGAGGTAGAGAACAGCCCTGGAGGCCCTCACTCTGCAGACCCACATCCCCCAAAGATTTGCTACTCATCCGGGCCTCCTGCAGGTACTGGAGCTCCAAGGAGACTCTCTCCCCGGTCCTGCCAAACCTGATTACATTCGATTCACAAACGAGTGGCGTGCGCAGGTGCCACAGTCAATACGTGTTCCGGCAGAAATGAGACCACAGAGAGGAAAGTTTGGGGGACAGTTTCTCCCTGTCGGAAGGCAGCCAAGATGTGTCCCTGGGTCTTTATGTCTAATGCAGTGGTTCTCAACCTTCCTAAGGCCGAGACCCTTTAACACAGCTCCTCACGTGGTGGTGACACCCAACCATAAAATTATTTTCGTTGCTACTTCATAACTGTCATTGTGCTACTGTTAATGAATCGTACTGTAAATATCTGGTATGCAGGATGTCTTAGGTGACCCCGGTGAAAGGGTTGTTCGACCCCCCAAAGGGGTCGCGACCCATAGATTGAGAACCGCTGGTCTAATGGCTGTCTCATGAGGGGGTGACCAACTCAAAGATGACGGGAACTGGCCCTCCCCCCACTTCCCAGGTTCTCCCTCCACTGCGTTTGCTTTGATCCCTTGAAAAATATAAAGGAGGAGAAAAAAGAAGGAGAAGGAACTTTCTCAGAGCAACTGGCTCTCATTGCAGCCTTTATGATATTTCTGCTGCCCTCTTCCATAAAAGCTCCTTATCGGAACTCAAAAAAGTTCGCGCACCAATTAAAATGTGCATTTGTCGTATGTCCAAGATGGCTGCTCTCTTTTAACCGTGAAAGTGCTGTGGTGAGAAAATGAAACGGTGGGAAGATCCCCATAATAGCATCCTTTAGTCTGGCTTTTCGGTGGGCTCCGGAAATGTTTATCTTGTGCTCTTCCAAGGGGGCACTAAAGGAGGATGGCATTGGATTTGCCACAAGGCTTAGAATGCCTCCTTAAGCCAGTGTTGATTTTGAAAGCATATTAAGGCATGAGTGTCATGTTTGCATTACTTTCATATTGGATTGTAGATCCCTATTAGGTGATAAAGGTTCCAGGTTAACTGCAGACAGAGACAGAGAAGACAGGCAACTAGAAGGGAGCTTGGTATCATGTAATTCTGTCCAATTCTCCCATTCCACAGATGGGAAAACAGAGGCAGAAAAAAAATGAAGTAGCTAAGAGGTGTTCTCTTCATTACCTTTTCTCCTACATAATGTCAAATCTAATAACGTGATATGATTGTGATGACGTAAGAGAAAAAATCAAGTCATATCACTACTTGGTCACATACTTGAAACCATTGTCCCTGTAAACTTAGGTAACATGGTTATTCCTATTAAACTAACTAAAATGTATAAAGGGAAGAATCTAAAATATAATGCCTGAAAATGAACAAAATCAGCATCTCTCCTGGTATCTAGCAGGTCCCAATAGTCCTTGGGATATTCTTAATTCTAAGTCATGATCATAATAACATTAGGATCAGGTTAAAGAGGAAATAAAATGTTTAGCCAAAGTAGACACAAGCAGTTTTCTCTCCGAGAATTGCTGAGATACACAAAATAAGATATGCTACTTTTTATCTTCTACCTATAAAAAAAAAAGGAAGAGGAGGAGGACTACCCAAGATGGAGATGGAGGAGGAGGAGGAGGAAGGAGGAGGAGGAAGAGGAGGAGGAGAAGGTAGGAGAAAGGAAGAGGAAGAAGGAAGAAGGAAGAAGAAGACCCGAGATGGAGGTAGAAGGAGGAGGAGGAGGAAGAGGAGGAGGAGGATGAGGAGGAGGAAGGAAGGAAGAAGAAGAAGGAAGAAGAAGACCCAAGATGGAGGTAGAAGGAGGAGGAAGAGGAGGAGGAGGAAGAGGGGAAGAAGACCCAAGATGGAGGCAGCTAGAGCAAAGGAACATGAATTTTAAAGTAATGAAAAACTGGAAAGAAAGAACAGTTTTCAACCAATTGCCCTCAGGAGCTACCTCTGGAAAAGCTCACTCAAGTCTTAGGAGCTATTTGAGGTTGGATTCTCTTATCCAACCTCATTCGTTTCTTCCGCTCTGCTATGGCAGACTGGCAATAACAACCCACAAATAGCTCACTCAATAAATACACTTAAATTTAGCTTTAACAGCGTCACATTCTCACGTGCAAATCCATCTAATGGAAAAAAGATTGTGATCAGCCACTCATGACACATAAGCATGTTATAAAATGTAGAATAGAAGACACGGAATTTATCCTGTATTCCCTTTCCAACAGTCACATGTAGATAGTGAAATGGGAAATACATCACTTAATTTTCTTTGAAGCTCGGTCTCTATTTCTGCAAAAGGGGAACAGCCCCTCCCTGCCTGGTGTGTTTTATTTAGTCCGTGGAGGAAGAATAAAAGCGAGCTGCGAGCAGAGAAGGGAGGGCCAAAGGGGTGGAGTGTGAAAACAGTGTTTTTCCCCACCCACGCTGATGGCTCCGAAGGTTGTGCTCACTCAAGTCGTAGGAGCTATTTGACTCTGGATTAAAGAGACCAGTAAATAATTGAAGAGTTGTAGCTAAGCCCGTGGGAGGTATTTGCTTTCAGTGAAAAGTAAGGTATAACAATTATTGATTCATGAAAAAAGCCCACAATATCACTTAAAGATTTTTTAAAAAATGGGGCCCTCAAGTCCGTAAAACAGGTTTAATCCAGCTTTCATTATGAACTCTAAGATCCTTGATGCTTTGAATATTGGTCTGTAAAATGGGAATAAAATCTTTAATACCTAAAGATGAAAAGATGATATGTTTAAAGCATATAGAACGGTGCACAGAATAAAAAAAGCATTCACTATAAATTAGCTATGGGAAACACTGCCTGTTTTTTCCCACGTGCAGATAATGATCAGGAAATGGCTATTAGGAATACGGGACATGGTTCGTGTTTAACTCAGCAAGGAGCTCCTGTTTCATACATGGCTTAGAGGGAGAGACTCCTCCTACATAAGGTTCTCTAGCTTTGGGGATGCTGAGACTAAACCAGGCAGCCCCTTCGCAGACATGGCTGCATGTGTTGACGAATGAACCTAAGCAGAAAACACAGTCTCGTGGGTGCTAACCTCACAGAACCCGTAAGGAGACCGTCAAAATCACAAACTCAGAAACGCTATCACTGGCTTTGCCTTCCCAGGTGGGCCCTATAAAACTATATTTACTGGATTTCTACTTAAAGGCTACCAAAAATGTGCAAATCATACACATCCGCATAGAAAATACTATTCCAACAATGTTGCATCTACAGTCCAACTTTCTGACCCTTTTTGTCTCTCTGCAATTTCCTTGTCATTCAGTAAATCATTATTACACATACAGTGGTACCTTGAGATACGTGTGCCCTAACATATGAGATTTTTGAGATACGAGCCATCGAGCGAGCGATTTTTCCTTTGAAATACGAGCAACAGTTGAGATAGGAGTAATCGCGCAGATCGGTCGGCTGCACACGACCCAACAGTTTACCACAACTCGAGCGTCTCATAGTTTCCCACGCCTCAAGGTTACGGAATGAATTAAACTGGTATCTCGAGGTACCACTGTAAACTGATGCTAAGCAGTGCGCCAGGTGTTGAGGTTTCAAGCTGAACAAGTCTTTTTTTTTTTTTAGGTTAACTGCTTTTATTATTTTTAATTTTATTCGCAATCACAGTTTACGTTTAATTTCATTTTGTATTAGTTTCACGTGTTCAGCACAGTGGTTAGACAATTGTATACTTTACAAAGCGTATCCCCCTCTCCCCCCAATATTTCCATTTGCCCCTGGCATCATAGTTATCCCAATATTGTTGACTGCATTCACTATGCTGTACTTTACATCCCTTCACCCTTTCACCCAGCCCCTGACCCCCAGCCCTCTAGCAAAATATCAATCCGTTCTCTGTGTGTATAAGTCTGTTTCAATTTTGTTGGTTCGTTTATTTTGAATATGAACAAGGCTTGAAGCATCCATGTCCACTGGGAAGTGTAGATATAAATAAATACTCGTAACAACGATGCCTGGGAAATGTTATAATCAGGGTCTCAGTAGGGCCTATGGAACTGAAGAATGCTTGCTTAAAGACAACTTTTGGCCGAAACCGGTTTGGCTCAGCGGATAGAGCCTCAGCCTGCGAACTGAAAGGTCCCGGGTTCGATTCCAGTCAAGGGCATGTATCCTAGTTGCAGGCACATCCCCAGTAGCGGGCATGCAGGAGGCAGCTGATCGATGTCTCTCTCTCATCGATGTTTCTGACTTTCTATCCCTCCCTTCCTCTCTGTAAAATATCAATAAAATATATTTTTTTAAAAAAAAACACAACTTTTGGGTTGAGTATTAAAGCAGGAGGAGAACTTTGCAAGGCAGAAAGGGAATGGCTCCGGTAGAAAGAACCCGAGTGACAGAGAAGCTGAATAGCAGATGATGTTTCTAAATACATTTTCTACCAGGACAACAGGGACTAAAATGACACCAGTGGTCTCAAAAGTTGGGGCTGTTCCTTTTTCCCTAACTCCCGCACACCTCCACCCACCACACGCAGCCACGGAGGGTCCCGGAATCCACCCACAACTGGTAGAGACTGAATAACAGCAGTGGCCTCTGCTGGTTTTCACCGCGGGTACCGAAAAAATGAAAAAATAATGTATGTCAACTGGGGAATTATCTCTGCCTGGAAATGAGTTCTCACTTCGCACTTGAACCTGATTCCAACAGTGGGTGTCGACTGGCCGCCCGGCAGGGGTTCCATTTGCAGGCAAAGCGTCGGGATATCTCTGTCTGTCTGTTATGGCTGGTGGCTGGCTTCCCCACCGAGTTCACAAGACAGAAAAAAGAGTAGCAGCTCCGGGCACAGACTCCTCTGGCTGCGTGATGCTGTGTTCCTGGGCTTGGTGTCTTGGTTTAGAATTTAGACACCATCCAGTCCCAGAATCAGGAAGCTAAGTTTCCCTCTTAACTCTCTGCATAGAGGGAGGAGGCTTCCAGTCAAGATGGCAGTGTAAGTGAATATGGTTCATAGACCCTCCCCCGCCACATCAAACTAACAGCTAAACCATAGAACCATCTGGAATGGAGCTGAGCAGAAATCCTAGGACTAAGGATACAAAGAAGCCATGTCACGACTGCTCGCAAGAGCTAAGACGCAGAAGGGGCTGGTCCCACAACCGGGGTGGTGGTTCAAACCTGGAAGAACATCTGAGCTGCAGTAGATCCTGAAGAGCAAGGGGTCCCGGTCCCACATTAGGCCCTTCCTCCTGCCCCCTAACTCAGGGTTCCACTGCTGGGAAAAAAAAGTCCCCATAACTTCTGGCTGTAAAAACCAGCATGGATTGTGGCTGATGGAGGTGGAGGTTGCTGGAGGCCCGGGCATTCTCTTAAAGGCCTGGCTGCACAGACTTAATCACTCCCTCTGAGCTCCAGCACCAGGGCCGCAGCTCAGAAATGTCAGGGACTTTTTTTATGGGGAGAAATGGAATTACAGTGGTACCTCGAGATATGAGTTTAATTCGTTCCTTAACCTTGAGGCGTGGGAAACTGAGACGCTCGAGTTGCAGTAAACTGGTGGGTCGTTTGCAGCCGGCCTATCTGCCCGATTACTCATATCTCAACTGCTGCTCGTATTTCAAAGCAAAAATCACTTGCTCGACAGCTCGTATCTCAACTCGTATGTTAGGGCACTTGTATCTCAAGGTGCCACTGTATCCGGCTTTGGAGAAAGTGTTGGAAGGGCAGCTTTTCCTCAGACAGAAGTGCTGGCAGAGGCCGTTGTCCCTTTTCTGGGTCCTCCTCCCACAGAGCGGGCAGGTATGCACCATATCTAAATCCCCACCAACCTACATGGTTAACCCCACCCTAAAGATTCCCTGAGAACCAGCTTCACCCAACTTGCAGGTGTACCCAAATTGTTTCTAGTGTCATATTTTTGTTTGTTTGATTGATTGATTGTTTTTAATACAAATGGCCTCTCTTGCCTCAGGCTTCAGACTTTCCTCCATTCTCTCAAAGCAGCAGCATCTGGTCTCAGCATGCCCCATACCAGTTGCTAAGTGGACCCAGGCCCAGCATTAGTAGCAACAGGCCTTGTTTCACAGCTTGGTCTCTCTCAAGCATCTCCAAACCCAGCACAAGTAGCAGCCATCTGCAGATTGCTCTGTAGCTCATGCCAGGTGGCCCCAGACAGGACACAGGCAGTGGCTGACTTTGACCTGCACTTTCCGGGAGGCCTCAGAGCCATTGCACCCTGTGGACAGCTTCAGAACAGTATTCTAGAATAACGCTTTCTGATTTCTTGGGAAGGAAGTTTTATTCAAAATTATGTTGTGATCACAATACCTATTTCACTTCCAGAATGATCACGTGTTTATAATTAAATGATGGTGAATGGAGATTTATGGTTTTTTTCTTAATATAATCAGTATGAATGTGGAAAATCATACAATATATTTTAGAAAGTATTCAATTCACTCCATTTAAGATACTGGGTAAGACACGCAGTGCCGGGGTTCTTTCCTCAGCCTTACAAGGATTCAGCATTCTGGAGAAAGGGGTTATTGCATTGCATGTGGATTCAAGAAGGAGTCCAAGGATGGAAGATAATTTTGAAAGGCATTGGGGTTCAGAGGAGCTTCAACTAAAGGGAGCTAAAGACTCCTACCTTGACCAAGGACCTGTGCTTTTTTATTCTAACACAATTTGTCCTTAAGGCAAGGTGGAGATATACACTTCAAAGGGTAAGGTATCAAAGGGTAGAATACAAAAGCATTATCAGTTTGGAAAATAGCCTACAGCTGTTCAGGTATTTGGCCAACAGGAGGTAATAAAATGCCCTGAGCTGTCTGGCAGTTAACAATCCTATTCAGGTTTGGGGGAAGTGCCATTTAGCGGTTTCCAACAGGTAAACTACATGAGTGGCTCATCCTTGTTGAGCCCACCAACCTTTTGGTAAAACTCTTGTAATTATTCCATGCTGGAATTGGTTTCCGGCCACACGGGTAGCTCACTCTGCCTTGGGATTATAAACACCACAGCAGAAAAGCTTGACCATGCAGACCTTGTGTTTCTGAGTAACGGCAGAGGAAGAGACCACACGGCTCACGGCCCACGTTGCCTCCTTGTCTGCAGCCATCCACATCGTGGCACACGCTTGCAACCTGGAGCGCTACCACCGGGGTCAGTCAGAGGAGGCCAGGGGACTTCTGGCCGCACTTTCCAAACTGGGCGACACTTCCAACGAGAGCTACCTGAACCCCATCCGGACCTTCCACACGGTGAGCTCTTGCACGCTGCCTACTTCTTCATTGAAAAAAACAAGTCCTTTTCCAATCCCTTTCATAATTAAGAATGCCGTATTCTAAAAGCTTCTCATAAAAGAGAACTCCAGAGGAGTTACTGCCAGATGTTAACATTGATTTCACTTTTTTAAGAAAAGTTATTTTCTTTCTGCCAATAAATGTTTGCTAAGAGATTATGGGTAAGGAGAGAAACTGATGCCACTTACTTTGTTTCTAGCAAAAAGTAATCCTATATAATAAAAGGCTAATATGCAAATTGTCCCCTCGATCGGGAGTTCAACTGGGAGTTCAACCAGGGAGTGGGGGCTGGACAGCCAACCACTCATGGCCCCTCCCCTTGGCAGTCCTGGCCCAATCAGCCCCAATCAGGGTAGGCTGGCCAGATTCCACCCGAGCACGAATTCATGCACTGGGCCTCTAGTAATCAATATACCTAAATGGGAAATGCAGAAACCTGTTAAATCACTAATCTTTCAAATTGTAGATATTTTCTTCACCGATGTTAGACTCATAAAAAATGTGAAGTGCCAAATAAATCCAGGGATCATAAATTAGGTGTCTTCATTTTCCATTTGCAAAGTGTGTTCTGGATCAGTCCTCCTGCATTAAATTTTGGCACACGTGTGACTAGCTGGTTTGCCAAATCACACGTTAGGCAAAGTAGCTACTTTCCTCATGAGTCCTGCCTGGCTAGTGACATCATTCCTGCTAAGGATCTGTGTGCAGAGAGAGGCAGCACATGTGGGAAACAAAGAGAAAACCAAACCTGTAGCCTCAGAAACCCAAATGGGGAGATTAAGACATTCCTCTTGCTTAATCCACCCCCTGCCTTTCTCCCGACACCATCTGAACCCTTCGCTCTGCACTACCATCTTGGAATATGCATCCAGAACATTCATCTGGTTTGAAAAAAAAAAATCTGTATTGCTCAAGAAGAGCCCTAAGACAATACAGTCCAGACATGGAAATCTCTCCCTAACCATCCAGGCCATTTTGCCCAGAGGCCTTTTTTGAAGAAGCAAAATCCAAAGCCTCTTTTGGGGGAAATGCTTCCATGTCATGTCCCCTAATTGTCCTAAAGATAATTTCCAATATGAGGCCATCGGTCAAGTAGAGCTACATTTTTTTTGGAGGGGAGGGGTTTGACAACAGTTAAAAGTACAAGTTTCAAAGTCATAAATCAAAACCAGAGATGCCCTAAGCCTGCGAGAACGCCTTGGGGTACCCATTTGGCCTCAGTGTTTATCTGGGCACCTACTGGGGCTGTTTCCCTCGCCATGGCTCCGGAGAGTTCATTGCCACACAAGCCCAAGAATAAATCTCAACATATTAAAGAGACCATGTAGTAAATAACATTCATCATAAACACTTTTAAAGCAATTTAGCAGCATGATTAAGCTACTTCCAATATAGTTATTTTGAAAAACACTAGTGGTAATCTACCAGGGACGTACTAATTAAGTCCAGAAAACCCTCTAATTTGGCGTATTTGGAGAAAGATGAGTATCAGGAACACCAAGTATATTCTACAGAGTGTTTCTAAATTTCAGAGGATAGATTGCACCTCAGACCAGTCTGTAAGGATGGCGCAGGAAGAGGGACGTAGGGATTTGCTTTAATAAGCAGAGAAATGGTCCGGAATCAGCACATCATGCGATGTAAATGGGTTTCTAACATATGTGCGCACCCTTGGAAAACATCTTTTAAATGTTTTAGACTCGCCCTTCCGATTTCATCTCCACCATTTGCTCTGGGAAGAAAAAAAATAAAAATAAACATCAGAGAAGTCCCCGTCCAAATTACCTAGCAACTCAAGGCGACCCAAATTAATGAGATTTTCCTGACAAAGGATACGGGGGGAGTTTATTAAGCTCACAGTCATCTCACCGATAGTCACACCCTGCATGAATACTAATGAGTTGACGGAGAAGATGGGAAACTCAACAATAAAAACAAAACGCTTGGCGCGATTGATATTCTAAGAGGCTATTGAACCGGGCCCGGCACTCACAGGTCAGGCAGGAGCCGGGCCTTTTGGCAGAGCATCACCGGATGAGAATAGCCGCGTCCTTATCGATCAGCGCGGATTTGCAGAGTCTTAGGCCGAGCCTCCTGAGGGGGCTTGAAAGAAATGCAAGTCATGGTCCTTCCAATTAAAAAGCAGAAAGCGGGGCGCTGCTCACTGCAGAGGGGCCGGGCCGCAGCTGCCTCACTCGGAGGCCTCCCCGGGACCTCTCGGGGGCAGCAGCTCTCCCGGTCAAGATGCAATTAAGCAAAGGGATCCGCGTTTTTCCTTGAAAAAATTAAAACCTCGGAACTCAGATTTATCTTGAGGTATTTGATCTTAAAATGGATTTCCCGATCGTGCCCTCATTTCGGTGCAGACTCGTGTCTTTGACCTGGAAATTGATGTACACAGATGAAAAGCGAGGTTCATGATGGGATTTTTCACCAAGGGAACGCCTGCCATCAGGTGGGGAGAGGCCAGGGGAAAGGAACTTCCTTCTTGAGTGGATGGGGACCAGTTGGAAGCTAAGGCAGGGTGGGGTACGAATAGGTCTACAGCAGCGGTTCTCAACCTGTGGGTCGCGACCCCTTTAGGGGTTGAACTACCCTTTCACAGGGGTCGCCTAAGACCATCGGAAAATGCAGATATTTACATCACGATGCATCACAGTAGCAACATTTCATGGTTGGGGGGTCACCACCCCATGAGGAACTGTGTGCAAGGGTGGCGGCCTTAGGAAGGTTGAGAACCACTGGTCTACAGTGTAAGTGTGAGAAACTAGAGTTTTATTCCTGCGTTACTGTTTGCTGTTTATTATATTACTTTCCATACGAACAACTGTAAACCTACTTTTGCCCCACGCTGGGTATGTGTCTGGGTAGAACATTTGAGTGCTCCTCGCTTGGACTTTCAAGTGTTGGCCTCCAACGGAAAATCAGAACTCAGACCTGGATGTCCTGGCGCCTGCTTCTCCTCAGAGCGC
Organism: Lasiurus borealis; assembly: GCA_004026805.1. Taxonomy (NCBI): domain Eukaryota; kingdom Metazoa; phylum Chordata; class Mammalia; order Chiroptera; family Vespertilionidae; genus Lasiurus; species Lasiurus borealis. Next base: position 4,393 of record PVJN01015267.1, on the reverse strand, counting down.
CACCTCCGAGTTGCTAATGACCACCACGGGCATCTCCGGCCTGGTGATCTCTCTGGCTTTCATCTTGATCATGACCTCTTCCGCCAAGTTCATCAGACAGACCTCCTACGAGCTGTTCTGGTACACGCACCACCTCTTCATCGTTTTCTTCATCAGCCTGGCTCTCCACGGCGCAGGGTAAGTCCACACTGTGCTCAGTGTGCGAGCTCCTGTCTCTTAGAAAGTCCTTTGGGCAAAGGAGCAAGACATGCAGGGGACTAGAGGACACACAGGTCACAGGAAACGCACACTCTGGGTGGCACACTCACCGGGGTTCCTTTCTCAGTGAAACTGAGAATAAGCGACATAGGTGTTGAGGTGTTCTATCTATTTTTCCTCGGTAGCTCTGTTAGGGAGGCTTGACATGTTCATAAAATGCAGAAATGGTAATGAAGGTTGATGACAATAGAGGCGTGCTACATCCAGAGTCTATTCCCACAATCCAATGCATGTGGCGTTAGTCGGGATCAGTGGTTCTCAACCTGTGGGTCGAGACCCCTTTGGGGGTCGAACAACACTTTCACGGGGGTCGCCTAAGACCATTGGAAAACACAGATACGATTCATAACAGTTGCAAAATTACAGTGATGAACTAGCAACAAAAATAATTTTATGGTTGGGGGTCACCACCACATGAGGAACTGTATGAAAGGGTCGCGGCATTAGAAAGGTTGAGAACCACTGGTCAGGAGATAGATAGATAATATATATATATATATATATATATATATATATATATATGTGTGTGTGTGTGTGTATATATATGTATATATATATACACACACACACACACACACACACATTCTTTTAATATATTTTATTGATTTTTTACAGAAAGGAAGGGAAAGAGATAGAGAGTTAGACACATTGATGAGAGAGAAACATCAATCAGCTGCCTCCTGTATGCCTCCTCCTGTATGCCCCCTCCTGGGGATGTGCCCACAATCAAGGTACATGCCCTTGACCAGAATCAAACCTGGGACTTTTCAGTCCACAAGCTGACGCTCTAGCCACTGAGCCAAACCGGTTTCAGCAGGATATGTATTTTTTGACACCCATATTTCCCTCTGCTCCTCCCATGCCCCACACTGGATGGCCCTTCCATCTCAGCCCCCACGCCAGAAGGAGTCATATTTCCGCTGCTGTGGCTCCTAAGAGCCCCCCACTATCCGTAGCTTGTCTGGCACATGGGCGCAGGGGAAAGAATTACCCCTGGGGCGTTCAGTACCCGCCCAACTGCCTGTCCCTCTGCTGATCCTTAGGAACCTAGTCAACCAACGTTCGCCTTGCTGTTGCCTAAGGCTTTCTAATCTCTTTTAACTTTAAAATATCAGTAACCGGCTCCTCTGAGTGTGTGATCAATCCCCCTCCCTGACTATCCATCTTGAAGGTGGGGGGTAGTCTCAAAGGGTTTCACCCCAAAGACTGTCCGTCCCTCCTCAGATTCTTCCCCCAGGACTGGTGTTAACCCGTCGTGCATCTAAGAGGCTCTCCCTAATCCACGTGAGTCTAGAAGTCTCTTCACAAAACTGACGCATGTACTGCCCCCATCCCACAGCCCCCACCCCGCCGCCCCCCATCCCACTGCCCCTGCATTCACACCCTGGCACATTGTCCAAGTTCAGGAGGATTTCAGCGGGCCGAGCTCCACTGAGATATTTTTTAATATCCAAATGCCGTTTCACAAGATGGCATTTGTAGTCATTTTAGCTGAGTTGAAAGGCTTATTTTGGGGTAAGGGCCTCATCTAATCTTCTCAGCGTGAAGTATTTTACAGCTCCTGTTTACAGCAAAAAGCAATTTGCAAATTTCCAGTAAAGGAGGATTATTGCAATGTGTTGAAGCCCATTAATCTTCCTATTATGGGATGGCATAGATGAAGACATAACAAATTTCAAACGTGTTTAAAGACACGGCATTAGTGGACTGTCCCGAGGTCTCTTTAGATGATGCAGGGAATGTGGCCCACAGCCTGAGAGTGAAGGTGTTAAAATTACAGGTTCTCTTCCTCTGGCTCCCACGGATGATCTCCCCCCTTCTTGTATGTGGGGAGATTCGGAGAGAGTTGTGCTCATCAAAGTCAAAGGCGTTTTATCAAGCCTGGATGACTTCCACCAGCAGATGGGACAAAGGCCAAGACACCAGGTCTCCAACTGCATGGCTGTCCCCTTCCCCCATCCTGCTAATGCAAGGTGGCACCTGGTGTCCCACAGGCCACCCAGAGCATGAGCCTTTGTGATGCTCACGTTTCACTGCTGTGAGAAACGTGTTTCTCAAAAATAAACCAGCCGAAACCGGTTTGGCTGAGTGGATAGAGCGTCAGCCTGCGGACGGAAAGGTCCCAGGTTCGATTCTGATCCAGGGCATGTATCCTGGTTGCGGGCACATCCCCAGTAGAGGGCATGCAAGAGGCAGCTGATCGATGTCTCTCTCTCATCGATGTTTCTAACTCTCTATCCCTCTCCCTTCCTCTCTGTAAAAATCAATGAAGTATATTTTTAAAAAATAAAATAAAATAAACCAATGTATTCTATTCATACTAACAAACACTTAGGAGTCGAGCAACTTCCAGATTACCCAACCTCAATGTCATGCTTCGCAGCCTGGGCACCCATGGGTGCCTCGAGGAACTTGTCCTAGTCCAAGGTCAGGCAGCACTGGCTTCATGGCAAATACAACTCAGAAGGATGCCAGGCCTCCATCCAGCCCTCTGTGCGCAAAGCCAGTTTCTCTTCCCGCTCTCAGGTTGACAATCTAGCCCTAAAGACGCACTTTACACTGACCTACTTTGACCTTGTCAAACACTAAGCTTGCCAGTGGTCACTAGAGAGTGGAGGCGGGGCGGATATTATGATTCAAGGCACTTCCCCTGACTTCTTCACCTAAACACTTCTAGGTGCTCAGAAACAAACCAAGAAAGGGTAGAAGTTAAACAAACCTGCAAAGGACTCAAACAGTACAAAGTTAGCCAATTAGCCCGAATCAGCAATCAGGACGAGATGTAACCTAATTAAATTCAACAGCCTACAAAAGGATGTGTTCAAACAATTTCCCTTCATTATAAATTCCCCAACACACACAATTTCCATTTAACACGGCATTCCTCCGAGAGACGCTTCTTTTCTGAAGTCTTCAAAGTTACTCGGCGCCTCTTAGTTCCCATTCGCCAAGGTGCTGAGGGAAAGGAACGGACGGTAGTCCTTTGTGAGGCAGTGGAAGCGGGGTGCCAGAGCCCACGGTGGGATAGAGCTGTGGTGTCACGTGACTGCACAAAATCAATATAAAATATTGGGCTTTTGTTTTGTTTTGTTTTGCATGGCAAGTCGCATTGTTCGAGGCCAAACTCCGGAGAGCCTCTTACGACACAACGTCACCTTCTGCAGAGACCACTATGCTGAGTGGCAGGCGGCTGGTCGGTGCCCCGTGCCTCAATTTTCTGGAAAGGAGCCTTCGGTAAGAATGAACCCAGCAGCTTTTCAAAATAGCTTTTAAGGAGAGGTAGGGGAGATAAGAGATCACCCAAAGGACTTATATGCATGCATATGAGCATAATCAATGAACACAAGACACTAGGGGGTTGAGGTATGCCTGGGAAGTGGGGGGCAATGGGAAGATATGTACACATGTGACACATTAATAAAAAAAATTTTAAATAAAAATAGCTGTCTCCATAGTGAGAAGAACTAGAGCTCTTTTATGCTTGAGAAAAGAATAGCCCGTGTCATCACTAGACAAAGCCAAGTCTTCATTAAGTGTGCTAATGGAGAGCTCGAGTTATGGATCATTTCAGAAAGAGGTTCGCTGCCAAAAGCACTCTGTCTGATTTGATGTGTGTTCTCTCCTTTCATGGAAATGGGGATGTCTCAGATTGTGGGAATTCATAGCACCACGAGCACAGTCCTGTTTCAGGGGGAATGGGAAAGACTTCTACAGTGGTACCTCGAGATACGAGTTTAATTCGTTCTGTAACCTTGAAGCGTGGGAAACTATGAGACGCTCGAGTCGCGGTAAACCGGTGGGTCGTGTGTAGCAGGCCAATCTGAGTGATTACTTGTATCTCAAATGTTGCTCATATTTCAAAGCAAAATCGCTTGCTCGACGGCTCATATCTAAAAAGTCTCATATGTTAGGGCACTCATATCTCAAGGTACCACTGTAATTCCAGTGTGACTCAGTGGTTGAGTGTCAGATCATGCATCAAAAGGTCCCTGATTTGATTCCTGGTTGGGGCACATGCCCGGGTTGTGGGCTCGATCCCCAGCAGAGGGCATGCAGGAGGCAGCCAACCAATAATTCTCTCTCATCATTGGTATTTCTATCTCTCTCTCTCCTTTTCCCTTCCTCTCTTGCTAAA
>PVJN01015266.1:0-44791 GCA_004026805.1 Lasiurus borealis | reverse complement strand
TATGGGTGCTCCCTTGTAGGTAATAAACTGTTTTTCTCTTGCTGCTTTTAATATTCTCTCTTTGTCTTTTGCTCTTGGTATTTTAATTATGATGTGTCTTGGTGTGTTCCTCTTTGGATTCCTTTTATGTGGGGTTCTGTGTGCTTCCTGGACTTGTAAGTCCATTTCTTTTACCAGATGTGGGAAGTTTTCGGTCATTATTTCTTCAAATAGGTTTTCAGTATCTTGCTCTCTCTCTTCCTCTGGCACCCCCACAATTCTGATGTTGGTACGCTTGAAGCTGTCCCAGAGTCTCCTTACATTATCTTCACATTTTTGGATTCTTTTCTCTTCTTGCTTTTCCAGTTGAGTGTTTTCTGTTTCTTTATATTTCAAATTTTTGACTTGATTCTTGCCTTTCTCTAATCTGCTGTTAGGACTCTGTATATTTTTTATTTCAGTTAGTGTCTCTAGTTGGTCCTTTTTCATCTCCTCTTGGGGCTTGCTAATTTTATGCATCATCTCTAGCATCTCTAGTTGGCTCTTTTATATCTCAAGTAGGCTTTCGCTAAATTTATCCGCCTTTTCTAGCATATTCTTGAGAAACCTTATAAGCATGGTTTTGAACTCTATATCCAGTCGTTTTTTTTCCTCCATTTCTTTTGTTTTTGATCCCTTCCCTTGTCTTGGCATTTTCACTATGTTGGGGAAACTTTTTTACTTGCAAGACCACAGAAGCCTCTGTTGAGCTTGGGATGGGTGGAGTCTCAGGGCTTAAGGGACCGCCTTGACTTCCAGTCGGTCCCGCCCTCCATGGCCCCTGAGTCTCACGTGACTGGGTAATCGCTGGAGTGGTCCTTGTGCGCGCGCCTGCAGTGCCTGTAGACCGCTGCCTTTCCAGCTCCCCTGCTCCCCTGCGCACCAGGACCACACGAGTCTAGGTCTCCAGGGTTTCGCCCGAAACAGGTGCCCAGTGGACTCAGAAGTGGCACAGTTGGGAGGGTCTGTCTCCCGCCCAGTCGCAAAAGCCAGCAGCACAATCAGCAATCTATCTTCAGTGTGGCGCCGGTGCCCTGTGTGTGCGCGTGCGTGCGCGCCACCGTGACCAGACCTCCTATCTTTTGCGACTCCCCTAAGTTTCTGTGCACTTCTCCCTTTTCACAGTCCAAACTCCCCCCGTATGAGTTTCAGCTGGATCTGGGGTTTAGTGTCGTAGGATAAGGGGTTCAATGCTGTTGGGGGTCTCCGTTTCCCTCCCGCCAGAGAGAGCCAGCCAGGTACTAGGGCACCCGCTCTCTCAGTGCGCGCATCTCCGTACCTCAGCTTTTTGCAGTTCCTCTGGGTCTCTGTGAGCCCCTCTCTTTCCTTCTAGCTGTAGAACTTCCACTCAGCCAGCTTTCCTGTGGTTCTGGATGATGTCCATTCTGTCTTTTAGTTGTAGTTTTGAAATTGTTGTGCGAGGCAGCAGTGTAGGTGTTTACCTATGCCGCCATCTTGGCTCCTCCTGGAGTACCATTTATGATTCAATAATTAGAATTTAAGAGGAAGTAAAAGGATAAGTTTTTTGTTATTCTCATCGTTTATGGACTCAGTAGTAATATTGATAAACTATTGAAAAAGTAGGTGTTTACTTTTTCTACAAATATTTAAATTGTTTGGGTAATACCAAAAGACTGTAAATTTTAGCCTAAACATACTTTAACATATTTTTTTTGTTGATTTTAGAGAGGAAGGGAGAGGGAGATAAAGACAGAAACATCAATGATGAGAGAGAATCATTGATCAGCTTTTTCCTGCATACTCCACACTGGGGATCTAGCCCGCAACTTGGGCATGTGCCCTGACCAGGAATCGAACCATGACTTTCTGGTTCATAGGTTGTTGCTCAACCACTTAGGAACAGTGAAACCAGGCAGCCTAAACATACTTTAAAAAGTGACTGTCAAATACAGTGGTACCTCGAGATATGAGTTTAATTCGTTCCGTAACCTTGAGGCATGGGAAACTATGAGATGCTCGAGTCTCGGTAAACTGGTGGGTCGTGTGCAGTTAGCTGATCCTCTCCATTACTCCTATCTCAAATGTTGCTGGTATTTCAAAGCAAAAATCACTCCCTCAATGGCTCGTATCTCAAAAATCTCGTATGTTAGGGCACTAATATCTCAAGGTACCACTGTATTGAGAAATGAGATATTAAAGTAATATGTAATCCTATATAATAAAAGCCTAATGTGCAAATCAACCAAACAGCAGAACCACTGGTTACTATGACAAGTACTGACCACTAGGGAGCAGACACTCAATACAGAAGCTTCCTCTGGTGGTCAGTGTGCTCCCACAGCGCACTGACGGGGTTCACTGCCGGCAAGTGCAACAGTGGTGGCAGGAGCCTCTCAGTCGGACATCCAGCAAGGGCTCCTGTATTGCAAGAAGGCACAGGCTGGGCTGAGGGTCTTCCCTCTCCCACCCTCTCTCTGTCCCCAGTGCATGAATTTTATACACAGGGCCTCTAGTATCAGAATAGAAAGCAGGTTGGGCTAGAGCCAGAGTGTTGGTTGGTCTTTCATCCATTGAAAAAAGTAAGTGCTTAGAGTAAACAACTACCAGGAGAAAGCCACTAGATATAGCCAGGCTAGTAGTAAGACATGTTTTTCTTTCAAAATCATTTTTTTAAAATATATTTTATTGATTTTTTACAGAGAGGAAGGGAGAGAGATAGAGTGCTAGAAACATCAATGAGAGAGAGGCATCAATCAGCCGCCTCCTGCACATCCTGCACTGGGGATGTGCCTGCAACCAAGACAGATGCCCCTGACTGGAATCGAACCTGGGACCCCCCAGTCTTCAGGCTGACGCTCTATCCACTGAGTCAAACCGGTTTTGGCTCAAAATCGTTTTAAAATCATTTCTTGATTGATGAAAAATACTTACTCCCCCTAACCCCAGCAATTTCTGTATGAAATCGGGATAAGTCTTTTACATCTGCATGTCTTATATGCCAGCATGTAATGGGTGTGCATTCATGCATCTATGTTGGTGTGAGATGGCACAACTTTCCTTCCCCTACTCTTGTTTTATGTCCTACTTTCTGGTATTAAAACGCTCTCTCTTTCATTCTCTACCTTGTAGATGATACCACAACTAGCACGTAAAAATACATAACGGAATATTTTAAGATTGAGAAAATGCAGGTTGTGTATGTATGAGAGGTAAAGCATTTTGTATGGGACTTGGCATTTAAAGCAATAAACAAATACAAGGTTGTTTAAAATAAGGACCAAAACACTCAAGAGAAGATAATGAGTTCCAGCTGTGATTAGATCATCTTGGAGAAGCAGTTGAAAACCAGGACTTTGTCCTAGTCTGTGTAACATTTCTCGATCACTGAGATAAAGCATGTTCAGCGAGCCACTTGCGCTGGACTTCTGTGGAGTCGCCTCCATGTAGCATTAGCAGCAGTCATTTGGGGACCTAATTAGGAGGATCTAAATATCAGAACAATATCTAGAGTCCGCTTTGGTACATAGGGCGCGGGACTCAGTAACGTGAGCCCGTGCTGTGTCTGACACTGGATTATCTCCCAGGTGAAAAAGAAAAGAAAAAGATAAAACACGGTGCAGTTAGAGGGAAAGAAGAGACCTCGCTTCTTGCGCTTTTGGACACTCCGGAGAAGAGGGTGTGGGGGGATGGAGATGCAAAAATTGTCGCTCCCTTTGAGAGAGGGACCCGATCTGCTTAACAACGCATTTCCCTCTCCAGAGATTCTCGATTCTTCGAGTCAGAGGAAGTTAGATTAGCGTGAACATATAGTTAGTGTGTAAAGGAAACAGAAAAGATTCCTGCAGGAGGGAGGGACAAGGAGCGTGGGTGGTGGGGTGAGCAAAGGAACAAACAGAACAGACCACCTCCATTGGCTGCCTCGCCTCCGAGCCTGGGGACTGCTCGGTTCCCAGCGTGGAGGAGGGACAGGGCGGATCCAGTGCCGGCTCTGCACCAACCAGCGATGTAGGACCTGGGCGCCCCGGAGAGACCTGCTGGCTGCTAGGCAACGGGAAACTTCTCCAGGGACGCTACCTTTCTACTCCCAACCCTGGATTTGCTGTCTCTGGCGGCGGAGGCGACTGCTGGAGTCTGACTTGGTGAGTCTTGAGGAATCAAACTGTGGGGCTGGGCTCTGACTTTTAGACCAAAAACCGCATGGCTTTCGGAGCACCCGAGGAAAAGCTCCCACGGGCAGAGGAAGTCAATGGAAAGGCGTTGCAGTGATTCCTTAGCGTTTTCGAGGGGGTGGAAAGTGAGGAATAGAGACAGCGAAGACTGATCCAAGATTCCACAGAGTGGCCAGATCTAGACCCTGTGACTGGTCTAAACTAAGGTGTGCTGTACGTGTGAAATGCACACCAGCTTTCCAAGACAGCAACAAAAAGTAAGATATCACATGAGTACGTTTGATATTGATTATGGGTTGAAATGATAAGGTTTTGGATATGTTAAATAAAGCACATTATTAAAATTAGTGTCACTGTTTCATATGTTGTGTTTTTGAATGTGGTTACTTGAAAAATTAAAATTGCAGAAGAGACTTGCAGTTTTAAAGAGCCCACTCTGCTTTGTTTACAACATACAGACTGTCTTCACAAATGACTGGCCAATATCATTAGAAACAAAAGAGGTGAGTGAGAAAATAGTCACCTGTTTTCCTTCCTTCCTCTGCCAGGTTCTGGTTAGTACTCCACCTCTGAGCTGCCATGTCCAAAAGGGGGAAGTCCAAGATTAAAAATAAAACCAGTATAGAATAAGTGGGGAGTGAGATAGAAGAAAAGATGAGGCTGGGTGTGCTGTATTGACACTAGAGTTTTGTAGACAACAGTCCCATTGCATTCCAATCCCAACCCTGGCTTAGAAAGTGAGAGATGGCATATCCAAGGTACAGAGATAGTGTCTAAGATCCAGGCAGCCTCCCACTGTAATGGGTCCCAGTTCAAGATCACAAGGTAGGAAGGAAGAGTAGCGTAGGAATTCATTTTTAAACCATCTCCTTTAGGAATTCTTCCCTTGAAGTGGTGCAATATCTGAGCTTCAGGCAACAGAGTGAGGCCTCCGAGGCTCATTTCCCAAGTACTTTGTCATTTGGAAGTTCTAGTCTGGAGATGATGATGTCAAGGCTCTCCAGATTTGGGAGGCTCCCCTAATCACCAGGCCTCTGGCCACGGTTCCTTGTACTTTTGGCAGTAAAAGAAGTCAGGGACATTGGTTTTCTTCATCTTAGCACAGGAGGGGTGGGTTCATGTTCCACAGAGGCTGCATTCAATTAGGGGCTGCCCCCTAAAGGGATATCAGCAGTAACACATGATCAGGTCCCATGAGTCATCATCACCTGATGGTACCATGATGTCCTCACCCATGAAATGTATCTCGCTTTCCCTGGAATTGGCAACTCAGTCTTGGCTTGTTTCAGTGCTGCCTATCTCTTTGCTTTTTGCATCAGATTTTGATTGGCCAGATGCAGGTCTAGACTAAAAGGCTGTCCAGCTGACTCCTGGTTGAAGACCTCATGTGCCAGACTACTATTTTGGAGAGAAGTATCTCTGTCCATTTGGTGGATTGGGAGTGTGAGTGGTAATGAGAAAGCAATTCCACTACAAAAGTCCCACAGTTCTAGTGTTCTAGGACTTAGCTATTCAATGTGTTTGAATCAGAACCTTCATTTTAACAAGCTTCTTAAGAGACTCTCCTGCACATAAAAGTTCCAGAAGCACTGTTTTAGAATTTAGCCCTCAATTTTCTCCTTTCTTTGTTTGGTTTCTTCATGAGTACCTAGACTGTAGTTCTCAGATTGCTTGTATTAGAATTACCCACATTTTGGACAAGCTTCCCTGGAGATATTTGTTTACTCAAGTGTGAGAAACAATGATCTCAATACTTCAATGCTAATTGCATTTCTCTTCATCCTTCCCATCTAGCCCATTGTGGTCCCCAAATCAGTGGCATCAGCAGCAGCAGCAGCATCACCCAATAACTTGTTACAAATGCAAATTTCTAGGTTCCATCCCAACTACAGGGCTTCTTGAAGGCCAGGCACAGTTCCTGATTTTCATTCCTCTGGTTCAAGTCCTCATTTGGGGAACAATAGAATAACTTTGATGGGTTTTCTTTGGCAGTGAGCAAATTCAGCTCTCCCTAGTTCTTAAGTCCCCATCCACTTCCTCAGTTCTGTTGCTCTTCATTTGTCTTTTTCTTACCCTACTCTTGCAGGAGTAAAGATGGCTTTTCACCACTCTGAAACGGACTCTGACCTCGAAAATATTGACAGGCAGGTGTCAAATCCCAAACCGGAAAGTAAAAAAGCAAAAAGAAAACAACATTTTACAACACGCATAGAAAAAGCAGAAGATACCCAAGTCCTGATGTTTAAACACAATACCAAAGCCCAGGAAAGGACAAGAAAACGACAGCAGCCTAGAAAACTAGAGCCTTTGGTAAGTTCAAAGCCCAACATCTTAGCCACTTTGGGTTACAGAGGAAGTTACAACACTGCTCAGGGAGGGGATGGAATATCTCTAGACACTTATCAGAGAAGAAATGAAAATCTGAAAGTTAAGACTTGTTTATGAAGTTGTAAACACAATTACTTATTTAAAAATATTGGATTATAAGCAGTTTGAAGTGGGAGGGATATGGTGGTGAACACAGTTTTCTAGTAGATAAATCTTCTCTAAGATTATGTATAATGATACTTAACTATGTAGATTTAAGGCTCTTTTGGATATTAGGGTACCATTTAAGACTGGGAACTTCAGTAAGAATTATATATATATATATATATATATATATATATATATATACATATATATACACACACACACACACACATACATATATGTATGTGTGTGTATATATGTATACACTCACACACATATATATATGTATATATATATACACACACAAACATACACACAATGTCTATATACATTGTCTAATATACAATGTACAGACCTTAATTTAAAAATACTTTAGGTTGAGTGTTGACCTGTGAATCAGAAGTCATGGTTTGATTCTTGGTCGGGGCACATGCCCAGGTTGTGTGCTCCATTCCCATTGTGGGGTGTGCAGGAGGCAGCTGATCAATGATTCTCTCTCATCATTGATGTTTCTACCTCTCTCCCTCTCTTTTTCTCTCTGAAATCAATAAAAATATATTAAAAAATACTTTGTTGCTAAAAAATGCTCGCCATCATTTGAGCCTGTTGGAAAAATAGCATCAATAGACTTGCTCAATATAGGGATGTTACAAATCTTTTAATACCTAGAAAAGGCATTATTTGCAAATTACAATAAAACAAAGTGCAATAAAATGAAATATGCATGTGCTAATATAGTTTCATTATTGTTAAAGTAAATGCCTGATGCCCTGAACAATTTTATGCATGTCTGAATATATTTAATTTTGAAGAACTCATTTATGCCTTTGGATAATTTTAAATCCATGTGAAGGAGTCTTGAAAGTGCATAAAGTAAAAAATAAAAATTCTCACCTCCACTCTCAGACATTAACTACCATTGTTGATGGTTGCCCTTCAGGCTGCTTTATACGTTTATTAAAATGAGTGTGTGTGTGTGTGTGTGTGTGTGTGTGTGTGTGTGTAAACATTTGTAGTTTTAAAGTAAGATTATATGGTACATATTGATATTCAAAGGTTCTTTTCACTTACATAGAAATCTTTTTAATACATGCATTCAGAGGTATCTTTTCTAAAACAGCTGTGCTGTATTTGTTGTATGGTTGTACCATAAGATGTTATCCATCAAGTGGTCTCCTATTGATGGGAATTCAGGTCACTTTCTTTTTGTTTTGTTGTTATTATTTTGCTATTTCAGACAATGCTGCATTGAATGGCCTTTCTTTGATACATATAAAGATGGGTTCCTAGAAGTGGCATTTAAAAAATATTTTTATTGTTTGTAGAGAGAGAGGGGGAGAGAGGTAAAGAGAGAGGGGGAGAGAGGTAGAGAGGGAAAAATATCAATATGAAAGCAAAACATTAATTAGTTGCCTCCAGCATGTTCCCTTCCAGGGAATGAACACACAACCTGGGCCTGTGCTCTGATAGGGAATCAAGCCAGTAACTTTTCCATGCACAGAACACCCAAGAAACTGAGCCACACCAGCCAGGGCAAAAGTGGCATTAAAAACAATTTTTTAAAAAAATTCTTCATTGTTTAAACTATTACATAAGTCTTTTTCTTCCACTGACCTCCCTCCGGCCACCCACACCCCTCAGCACATGCCCTAAGCCCCTACTATCTGTGTCCATTGGTTATGCTCATATGCATGCATATAAGTTCTTTGGTTGATCTCTTACCCCTTCACCCTCCTCCTTCCCTCATAGGTTGGACAGTCTGTTCGATGCTTCTATGACTCTGGTTCTATTTTTGTTCATCAGTTTATGTTGTTCATTATATTCCACAAATGAGTAAGATCATGTGATATTTACCTTTCTCTGACTGGATTATTTCACTTAGCCTAATGCTCTCCAGTTCCATCCATGCTGTTGCAAATGGTAAGAATTCAGAAGTGGCATTTGTATAAGTCATAAAATATGTACATTTTTAATTTTGAAAAATATTGCCCAATTGTACTCTAAGGTTTAAATAGTTTACCTTCCCACTTACAGTGTATGAGAGGGCCTGTTTACTCACATTCTTGCTGAACCTGATACTATCATTTTAAAAAATATTTACTAAACTGATATGTTAAAACCAGAGGCCCAATGCATGAAGATTCATGCACTGGAGGGGGGTCCCTCAGTCCAGCCTGCCCCCTCTCACAGTCTAGGAGCCCTCAGGGGTGGGAAACGACCCAGTGATAAAGGGAAGGTGATGCTCCCCTCACATCTCTGCTGCTGCCACTGCCGGTAGAGCAAGCCTCAGTTGGCCCTGGTTAGCAGAGCCTTGGGTGGCCTTGAGTGGCTGGGCAGCTGCTGTTGGTAGCTTGCCTGTGTCTCAGGCTGGCCCTGGGGGGCTGTGGGGCTGAGGGGACTGCCATCTTGTGACTGTGGGCACTGCCATCTTTGTAAGGATGTGACAGTAAATTAGCATATTCCCTCTTTATTATATAGGACAAATGGCTTCACATTGCTATAATTTTCATCTTATTACTAAAGTATAATTGTATTTATTTATTTATTTATTTATTTATTGTGTTATTTATTTTGTGGATTCTGTTCATAACCTTTGTCCACTTTAGATTGTTTACCTTTTTCTATCAGTTTTTAAGGTTTTAAAGAATACATATTATGGATATTAACCCTATTTTATTGTTTCTCAAAGTTCAGTACTAATTCCTTTTGAAGGAAAACATTCTTGAGGACCCATAGTGCTGATTTGTTATTTTAATTATAATGTTACTTTATATAAATACATTAACTAGGTATTCATTCAAATTTTAATAAACAAAATAGCATCTTAAATACAAAGAAATCTATATAACCAGTACAATTAATAACTAACAAAAAAGCAAATTAACAGATGCTATTGAGTTGACATCAAACTTCCCTTTTGCAAGGTGGTTATGGTACTGTCTTCTGCTGCTCTTTTTTGGGAAGTTCACTGTGCCTACACTACATGTTGTATGGAGTGTCAGGGCTTCCCTACTATTTTGCTTCCATGAAAATAGTATTAAACCTTTACATTGATTTATCTCTAACCTTCACTTGACAAAAGAGTATAACTAATCTTTGATGATCAAAGTTGTTCTTTTTGTCATCACTGCAATCAATTCATGTATATAAAATGTTTATTACTCACCTCTCATGTGCCAGGCTCTGGGCCATGTCCTGAGGATACAGCAATGAACAAGGCAGACAGATTCCTGTTGACATTGTATAATCCTAAACAAGCAGACTGAACAATTTCATCTAATGATAGGTGTTATTAAGAAAATAAATCAGGAAATGTGGAGACAAATGGCAGGCTGCTTTAGATTGGGTGACTACAAAGGTCTACATGAGATGTCATCTAAATTTAATCCTTCTAACATATGAACACAGTATATCTTTCCACTTATTTGTGTTATATTCAGTTTCTGTCATCAATGCCTTACAGTTTTCAGAGTCTTTAATCTCCTTGTTTAAATTTATTTCTAGGTATATTATTTTTATATAAATATAAATATACATATAAATATATATATATAAATATACATGTGTATATATATATATATATATGTATATATATATATATAATTGATTTTTTACAGAGAGGAAGGGAGAGGGATAGAGAATTAGAAACATCGATGAGAGAGAAACATCGATCAGCTGCCTCCTGCACATACCCTGCTGGGGGTGTGCCCACAACTAAGGTATATTCCCTTGACCGGAATAAAACCTGGGACCCTTCAATTCGCAGGCTGACATTCTATCCACTGAGCCAAACTGGTTTCAGCAGAATTGCTTTCTTAATTTCACTTTCTACTAGTTCATCACTAGTGTACTAGAGGCCCAATGCACAAAATTAGTGCAGAGGGCTTAGCCCTCCCAGCCCTGGCTTTGTCTGGAAGGTCTTCAGGATGGTCATGCTGCTGTTCAGTCTAATTAGCATATTAGCTCTTTATTATAAAGGCTAGAAATGCAATATATTTTGTATATTAATTTTGTCATCTGTAACTTAGTTAATTTATTAGTTAATACTTTTTTTAGTGGAATCTTTAGTTTTCTATATGTAGTATCATGACATATGTAAGTAGTGACAGTTTTACTTTTTCCCTTCCAATTTAGATGCCTTTTATTTCTTTTTTCTTGATGTGGCTAGGACTTCCAATACTATCCTATATACTAAAAGCATAATAGACAATCGACTGAATGGCTGAACAGCAGAACGACCACCCAGACAAGCATCTGGATAACCATCCAGGACTGTGCTATGACACCCACTGGCACCAGACCAGCTAAGCTGGGTGCAATGCTATTGGTCAGGGGCTTGGCCATTGCCCCATGATCACCCTGCAGAAGGACCAGGCCACTGGCCGATGGGGTAATCAAGTGAGGGGCCATAATAGCCCAAAAGAGCAAGTCCAGGTCACTGACAGGCGGGCTGTGGCAGGTGGGCAGAGCCTCCCTCTGTAAGGGAAGCCTGGGTCCCAGGCTGGAGCAAAGCTGGTGCCCGCAGCCATGGGAAGGAAGGCCTACTCTTGCATGAATTTCATGCATTGGGCCTCTAGTGTTGAATAAAAGTGCTGAGGGTAGGAATCCTTGTCTTGTTCCTGATCTTTTTGCCATTGAGTATGTGAGTTGTGGGTTTGTCATATAGTAGTATAGTCTTTATTATGTTGAGGTATGTCCCCCCTATATCTACATTTTTGACAGTTTTTATTGTAAATGGATGTTGAATTCTGTCAAATGTTTTTTTCTGTATTTATTGAAATGATCATGTAATCTTTATCCTTTTCTTGTTAATATGGTATATCATATAGGTTAATTTGTAGTTGTTGAACTGTCCTTGCATTCCTGAAATAAATCTAACTTGATCATGGTGTATGGTCCTTTAATTTATTGTTGGATTCAGTTTATTAATATTTCGTTAAAATTTTTACATCTAAGTTTATCATGGATATTGGCCTTTTATTGTAGAGTTTTTGATTTTGTTATTAGAGTATTGCTGACTTCAAAAATAAGTTTGGAAGCATTTCTCCTTCTTAAACTTTTCAAAATAGTTTGAGGATAGGTATTAATTTTCTTTTTAAAGTTTGGTAGGTTTCTCCTGTGAAGCTGTATGATCCTGGTCTTTTATTTGTTGGGAATTTTCTGATTACTGATTCAATTTTGTTACTAGTAGTTGGTCTATTCGAATATTTTGTTTATTCTTGGTTTAGTCTTAGAGGGTTTTTTTTTTTTAAAGAAATTTATCCATTCTTCTAGGTTGCCCAATTTTTTGACATATAATTGTTCAGAGTATTCTCATGATCCTTTGTATTTCTGTGATATTGGTTGTAACTTCTTCCTTTTCATTTCTGATTTTATTTACATTGGCTCTCTCTATTTTATTTAATGAGTTTTGCTAAAGACTTATCAATTTTATCTTTTTGGAGAACCAGCTCTTAATTTCATTGGTCTTTTCTATTGTTTTTTTTTTTCCCCTCTGGGTTACATTTATTTCTACTCTGATCTTTATAATTTTTTTCTTCTACTAACTTTCCTTAGAACCAAAGGTAGATTGTTTATTTGATATTTTCTTGTTTCTCAAGGTAGGTCTATATTACTATGAGTCTCCCTCTTAGAAATGCTTTAGCTACATTCTATAGACTTTGGAAAGTTGTATGTTTATTTTCATTGTTCTCAAGGATTTATTTAAAATTTCTTTTTATTTCCTCATGACCAGTAATTTATTTAGTAGCACGTTGTTTACTCTCTAAGTGTTTGTGGGATTTTTTTATTTTCAGTTTTCTTCTTCTAATTCATTATTAGTTTCATACTGTTAGGAAAGATGTTTGATATGATTTCAGTCTTCTTGAATTTGTTGAGACTTGTTTTATAATTTATTTATTTTATTGCCATGTCATTTGCCTATTTTTTTAATTTTAATAAATCTTTATTGTTCAGATTACTACAGTTGTTCCTCTTTTATCCCCCATATCTCCCCTCCATCTGGTTCGCACCCCACCCTCTACCCTTAACTCCCTCACATTGTCTTCATCCATATGTGTATGATTTTTAAAAATATATATTTTATTGATTTTTTACAGAGAGGAAAGGAGAGAGATAGAAAGTCAGAAATATCGATGAGAGAGAGACATCAATCAGCCGCCTCCTGCATGCCCCAGAGTGGAGATGTGCCTGCAAGCAAGGTACATGCCCCCAACCGGAATCGAACCTAGGACCTTTCAGTCTGCAAGCCGATGGTCTCGGCCATATGTGTATGATTTTTGTCCAGTCTCTCCTTGAACCCCCCCCCCTCATCTCTTTCCCCCTGAGAATTATCAGTCCACTTCCTTTCTATGTCCCTAATTCTATTATATTCACCAGTTTATTCTGTTCATCAGATTTTTTATTCACTTGATTTTTAGATTCACTTGTTGATACATATGTATTTGTTGTTCATAATTTTTACCTTTATCATTTTCTTCTTCCTCTTCTTAAAGAATACCTTTCAGCATTTCATATAATACTGGTTTGGTGCTGATGAACTCCTTTAGTTTTTTCTTTTTCTTTTTTTTAACTTTATTAGTCATTTTTATTTTATTATATTTATTTTTATTAATTTTTATACATATCTCCCCGTTGCCCCCCTCCCTCCCAGATATACCCCAACCCCCCAGTGTCTATGTTCATTGGTTATGCTTATATGCTGCATACAAGTCCTTTGATTGATCTCTTATCTACCTCACCTAACTTTAATCTTCCTGCTGTAATTTCACATTCTGTTTGAAGCTTTACTGTCTCTATATCTATCTTTTTGTTCATCAGTTTATAATGTTCTTTATTATCCACCAATGAGTGCGATCATGTGATGCTTCTCCGTCATTGACTGGCTTATTTCACTAAGCATAAGGGTCTCCAGTTCCAACCAGGTTGCTGCAAATGGTAAGAATTCCTTCTTTTTAATGGCAGCATAGTATTCCATTGTGTAGATGTACCACAGTTTTCTGATCCACTCATCTGCTGATGGGCACCTAGGCTGTTTCCAAATTGTACCTATTGTAAATTGTGCTACTATGAACATAGGGGTGCATAAATCCTTTCTGATTGGTGTTTGTAATTTCTTAGGATAAATTCCTAAGAGTGGGATTACAGAGTCAAATGGGAGATCCATTTTTAGTTTTTTGAGGAAACTCCATACTGTTCTCCACAGTGGCTGCCCCAGTCTGCATTCCCACCAACAGTGCACAAGGGTTCCTTTTTCTCCGCATCCTCGCCAACACTTGTCGTTTGTTGATTTGTTGATGATTGCCATTCTGACAGGTGTAAGATGGTATCGCATTGTCGTTTTGATTTGCATCTCTCGGATTATTAATGACTTTGAACATGTTTTCATGTGTCTCTTGGCCTTCCTTCTGTCGTCTTTTGAAAAGGTTCTATTTAGGTCCATTGCCCATTTTTTTATTGGATCGTTCATCTTCCTTTTCTTAAGTTGTATAAGTTGGCTGTAGATTTTGGAGATTAAACCTTTATCAGTGATAACATTGCAAATATGTTCTCCCATACAGTGATCTTTCTTGTTGTTTTGTTGATGGTTTCTATTGCTGTGCAAAAGCTTTTCATTTTGATGTAGTCCCATTTGTTTATTTTTTCTTTAGCTTCCATTGCCTTTGGAGCAGTATCAGTGAAGAAGTTCTTTCAGCATATATCTGAGATTGTGCTGTCTGTGGATTCCTCTAGTATTTTTATGGTTTTCCTTCTAATGTTTAAGTCCTGTATCCCTTTTGAGTTAATTTTTGTATTTGGTGTAAGTTGGTGGTCCAGTTTCATTTTTTTGCATGTATCTGTCCAATTTTCCCAACACGATTTATTGAAGAGGCTATCTTGGCTCCATTGAATGTTCATGCCTCCTTTGTCAAATATTAGTTGAGCATAGTGGTTTGGGTGGATATCTGGGTTCTCTATTCTATTCCATTGGTCTATATGTCTGTTCTTGTGCCAGTCCCAGGCTGTTTTGAGAACAGTTGCTTTGTAGTATAGTTTGAAGTCTGGTATTGAGATCCCACCTACTTTATTCTTCTTTCTCAGAATTGCTGTAGCTATCCGTGGTCTTTTTTTGTTCCAGATGAATCTATGAAGAATTCTTTGCAGGTCTGTGAAATATGTCGTTGGTATTTTAATGAGTAGTGCGTTGAATCTGTAGATTGCTTTGGTTAGTATGGACATTTTAATTATGTTGATTCTCCCAATCCATGAGCATGGTATGCTCTTCCATCTGTTAACATCTTCCTCTATCTCTTTTTTCAGTGTCCTGTAGTTTTCTGCATGTAGGTCTTTTACCTCTTTAGTTAGGTTTATTCCTAGGTATCTTAATTTTTTTGGTGCGATGGTAAATGGGATTGCTTTTTTAGTTTCTCTTTCTGTAATTTCACTATTAGTGTATAGAAATGCCATAGATTTCTTGGCATTAATTTTGTATCCTGCTACATTGCCAAATTCATTTATTAAGTCTATTAGTTTTTGATGGAGTCTTTTGGTTTTTTTATGTACAGTATCATGTCATCTGCAAATAAGGACAGCTTTACTTCTTCATTTCCAATTTGGATGCCTTTTATTTCTTCTTCTTGTCTAATTGCAATGGCTAATACTTCCAGTACTATGTCGAACAGGAGAGGTGAGAGTGGGCATCCCTGTCTTGTTCCTGTTCTTAGGGGAAATGGTTTTAGTTTTTGCCCATTGAGTATGATGTTAGCTGTGGGTTTATCACATATGACTTTTATTAGTTTTTTCTTATCTGTGAAGCTCTTTATCTGTCCATCAATTCTGAATGATAGCTTTGCTGGGTAGAGTAATCTTGGTTGTAGGTTCTTGCTCTTCATCACATAGAATATTTCTTGCAAATCCCGTCTGGTCTGCATAGTTTCTTTTGAGAAATCAGCTGACAATTGTATGGGTGCTCCCTTGTAGGTAATGAACTGTTTTTCTCTTGCTGCTTTCAAGATTCTCTTTTGTCTTTTGCTCTTGCTATTTTAATTATGATGTGTCTTGGTGTGGTCCTCTTTGGATTTCTTTTGTTTGAGGTTCTGTGTGCTTCCTGGACTTGTAAGTCTATTTCTTTCACCAGATGTGGGAAGTTTTCAGTCATTATTTCTTGAAATAGGTTTTCAGTATCTTGCTCTCTCTTCTTCTGGCACCCCCATAATTCTGATGTTGATATGCTTGAAGTCCCAGAGGCTCCTTATACTATCTTCATATTTTTTTATTCTTTTTGCTTTTCCAGTTGAGTGTTTTTTGCTTCTTTGTATTTCAAATTTTTGACTTGATTCTTGCGATCCTCCAGTCTGCTGTTAGGTTTCTGTATTTTTTATTTCAGTCAGTGTATGTTTAATTTCTAGTTGGTTCTTTTCCATCTTCTCTTGGGTCTTGCTAAATTTATCTATTTTTTTCTAGGAAATTCTTAAAAACCTTATATCTGTGGTTTTGAAATCTATATCCAGTCATTTGTTTTCCTCCATTTCTTTCTTTTGCAATCTCTTCTTTAGTCTCTGCATATTTTGCTGATTCCCTGAGTTGGTAAAGTAGCTTTGTGTGCTAGCTGTCCTATGTGGCCCAGTAGCTCTGCCTCCCCAGTTACCTGAGGTGGACACTCTTAGTGCACCCCTTTGTGAACTGTGTGTACAGTCTTGTAGTTAAGTCTTGATTGTTGTTGGTATCACTGGGGCTGATTGACCTCTAAGCCAATTGGTTGTGAGGATCAGCTGTATCTGCGCATGCAGGCTTGCCTCCAGACCTCTACCTTTCGCATGTGTGAGCTTCCAGAACTCTGCCTTTTGGTTCCCCTGGGTTTCCATGTGCTCTAGGGACCCATCTGGCTCCCCACAGTCTTGCCTGACACTGGGGTTCAGTGCAGTTGGACCTGGATTTCAGTGCTGTTGTGAGGTTCTGTTTTTCTCCCGCTAGAGGAAGCCAGGCACAATCAGTAGTTAGTGCTCTGTGTGTGTACTTTCACATGCACTTTTTCATGCACTTTCGGGAGCCCCCAGACTTCTGTCTTTTGCAGCTCCCCTAAGTTTCCGTGCACTCCTTCCTTTTCACAACAGTCTAGACTCCCCCTATGAGTCTTGCCTGGAGTTGCGGTTCAGTGCAGTTGGGATTTTCCGTCTCCCTCCCGCTAGAGGAAGCCAGCCAGACCCTCCTCTGCCTGTCCTCTGGACCTCAGCTTTTTGCATCTCCTTTGAGTTTCCATGTGCTCCTCTTTTTACTTCTAGTTGTAGACTTTCCACGCAGCCAGCTTTCCTGTGGTTCTGGATAGTGTCTCTTCTGCCTTTTAGTTGTAGTTTTGAAATTGTTGTGCGAGGCAGCAGCTTAGGTGTTCATCTATGCTTCCATCTTGGTTTCTCCTGACTTGTTTTATAATTTAATGTGATCTATCCTGGAGAATGTATCATGTCCACTTGAAAAAAATGTTTCTGCAATTTTGTGGTGAAGTGTTCTATAAATATTAAGTCTATCTGATCTAAAGCGTCATTTAAACCAATGTTATCTTATTGGTTCTCTGTCATGACTATTTTTATTCATTGATGTAAATTGGTTATTAAACTCCCACTATTATGTATTGCTGTAAATTTCTTCATTTGTGTCTATTAATATACTAGAGGCCTAGTACACAAAATTCATGCATTGTGGGGAGGGGGTTCCTCAGCCTGGCCTTGAATTCTGAGACCCCTCGGGGAATGTCAAACTGCAGTTTATGGGTCTACACCAACAGTCGGATATCCCTCTTACATCCCGGGATGCTACATGCACCAGTGACCATACTTTTCATATAGGTGAAAGGCTTCTTGCTATTGTATTGGCAGCTACATTTTTTTCCCCACATTATAAAAAGTAGTACATAATATGATCCTTATGAGGCAGTAGTACCATTTTCCCCATCTTATGGGTAGAAAAATTGAAGCAGAGAGAAGTTAAGTAGTTGGCTTTGTCATACAGTTATACATGTCAGAATCAGGGCTGACCACAAAATGTGCAAGCCAGAGTCTATGCATGTCATTGCTGCGTCATCCTTTTTTTGTCAGTGTTAGAGTAGCCTTGCCAGGTTTTAATTTTTAAATATAAGATACTGTTCCCAATATATAGGGTAGGATCCCTAGGTCTGGCCATCGATCAGTACTGATCTGTGGAGCAACTGGGGGAGGGGACAATCAGGGACCCTCCTCTGGCACCCTCCTTGGCTGGCTGGCTGGCACCACCCACTGGCTGGCCCAGCCCCCAAATCACCCCACTGCCACCGGTTGCCACCCTCTCAGGGAACAGATACTCAGCGCATTTGCCATTTTTATTGAGTGTCTACCCCCTGGTGGTCAGTGTGCTTCGTAGTGGCTACTTATTCAGCTGTTGGGTCAATTTGCATATTAGGATTTTATTATATAGGATAGATGTCTATATGTTGGATCTGTTAATATTTACAAGTGTTATATTCTACTTTTGGATTGATTCCAAAAGTTAAGCCTCACCTGAGGATATTTTTTCATTGCTCTTTTAGAGAGAGTGGAAGAGAGAGAAAGACAGAGAAACATTGATGTGAGAGAAACACATCTATTAGTTGCCTCCTGCACATGCTCAGGGCCTGGGAGCCTGCAACCAAGGTACGTGCCCTTAACCTGAATTGAAGCCAGGACTGTTTGGCCCATAGGCCAACTCTCTATCCACTGAGCCAAACCAGCAAAGGGCTAGAGTTGCTATTTTAGGATGATAGAATCTTTAAGTTTGAATGCATTCTAAAAGAACTAAATTTTACTCCCTTCCCACATCTTATATTTTTATGTCATACTTTAGATATTTTTGTTCTGTTTATCCCCTATCTACTTATTGTACTTATAGTTCATTTTGCTACTTTTGTCTTTTAACCTTCATATTAGCTTCTTAAATGGAAGAGTCACTGTGTTTACTATATATTTGCCTTTACCAATGAGATTTTTTTACTTTCATATATTTTCTTATTTCTGGTTATTGTCTTTTCTTTTGCCCTTAAATAAGATTCTTGAACATTCTTTATAAAGGCAGTTTAGTGGTGATGAGCTTCTTTAGTTTTTATTTGTTCAGGAACCTCTTTATCTGTCTCCCAATTCTTAATGGTAATCTTACCAGATAGAGTATTCTCAGTTGTATTTTGTTTTTCGTTCAGCACTTTTTTTTTCTTTCTGCACTCCCCTCTGGCCTACAAAGTTTCTGCTGAGAAGTTAGCTGATAACCTTATGAGGTTGCTTTTATATGTGACTATTTGTTGTTCTCTTGCTGCCTTCAATATTCTCTCTTTATCTTTAATGTTTGCCATTTTCATTATAATATGTTTTGTATGGATCTCTCTGGGTTTATCTTGTTTGGAACTCTCTGCACTTCCCCAGGTTAGGAAAGTTTACAGACATTTTTTTTTTAAATAAGTTACTGCCCCTTTTCCTCTCTATCTTCTGTGACTCCTCTGTTCCTTTGTGTTGTGCCAGAGATCCCTTAAACTATCCTCATTTTAAAAAATTCCTTTTCTGTTCTTATTAGGGTATTTCCACTATTCTCTCTTAAAGGTTGCTAATCTCTTCTTCTGTATTACTTATTTAATTACTAGTGCACGAAATTCATGCATGGTGGGGGGGGAGGATGTCCCTCAGCCTAGCCTGCTCCCTCTCCAATCTGGGACCACTTGAAGGATGTCCTATTGCCAGTTTACAGGGATTGGGTCTCAACCGGCAGTCAGGCATCCCTCTCGCAATCTGGGACTGCTGGCTCCTAACCACTCACATGCTTGCCTGTCTGCCTGATTGCCTCTAACCATTCTGCCTGCCGGCTTGCTCATCTCCAACTGCCCTCCCACTGTCCTGAGCACCTCCAACTGACCCCCCTGCTGGTATACTTACCCCCAACAGCCTCCTTCCCCTCCCCCCAACAGCCTGATCACTCACAATTGCCATCCCCTCTTGGCCTCTAACCACTTCTATCTCAGCCCTGCTACCATGGCTTTGTCCAGAAGAATGTCCAAAAAATCTTCTGGAAGGTCTCCCAGTCTAATTAGCATATTACCCTTTTATTAGTATAGATAGAGGCCTGGTGCACGGGTGGGGGCTGGCTGGTCTGCCCTGAAGGGTGTCCTGGATCAAGGTGGGGGTTCCCTTGGGGAATGGGGCAGCCTGGGTGATGGGCTGAGGCCCGTTTTCAGGCTGGTCAAACCCCCCCAGTGGGTTTTTTCAGCCTGGGTGTTTTCAGGCTGGCCACATACCCTGGTGATCCAGGATCCCAGCCATTTCTCTTTTTCTTTTTATGTTTTTCAGTGCCTCCTTAAGTGTAGGTCAGGGCCAGCTGGAAGCAGGTATATGGGATTTATTTATCTTTTATAATTGAAACTTTGTAGCCTTGAGCAGAGGTGAGGGCCAGCTAGGCTGGGCAAGAAGCTTAGTTTCCTCCATTGCTGGGGGCAATCCAAGCCTCCCAGCTCTGTGGCTGCCACCATCTTTGTTGGGTTAATTTGCATACTTGCTCCTGATTGGTGGGCATGGCTGGTGGATGTAGCAGAGGTGGAGTCAATTTGCATGTTTCTCTCTTATTAGTGTAGATTATTGAGTTCCTCTAGTGTGTTTTTATTTAAGTTATTGTATTATTTAGCTCTGATTGGTTCTTTTAATATTTTCTTTAATATAATAAGTCTTTGTTAAAGTTCTTGTTGTATTCTCTATTCTTCTCCCAAGTTCAGTGAGCATCTTTATAACAGTTACTTTGAATATTTTTAAATTAAAGTGATTGATGTAACATTGGTTAATAACATAAATTTCAGGTATATGACACTATAATTTTGTATCTGTATACTCTACTGCATGCTCATCACCCAAATTCTAGTATTTGGCCTCCTTTATCCAATCCACCTCCTTCCACGCCCAACTCTGGTAACAATCATTCTGTTGTCAAAATCTATTTATGAATGAGTTTTGTTTTGTTAGTTTACTTGTAATTTTTCATTTTATAGTTCACATATGAGTAAAATCATAAGACTTTTGTCCTTTTTCATCTGATTTATTTCACTTAACATAGTACTCTCAAGATCCATCTATTTTGTCACAAATGGCAATATTTTATCTTTTATTGAGAATGATACTTCTAATAGGGGCTAATATCCAAAACAACTTAACAACAAGAAAAAAAATATGTTTAAAAAGAGGCAAAGGATTTGAAGATATTTTTCCAAGGAAGACAGATAGATGGCAAACAGAGATATGAAAAGATGTTCAGTATTACTTGTTATTAGGGAATTGAAAGTCACAACCACAGTGAGATATTACTACACCTATCAGAATGGCTATCATAAAAAAGACAAGAAATAATAAGTGTTAGAAAGGATACATAGTTGGTGAGAATGTAAATTGGTGCAGCCACTATGGAAAAAGTACAGAATAGAACTGCTGTATGGTCTAATAATTCCTTTTCTGAGAATTTAACTCAAAAATATAAAAACACTAATTTGTAAAGATATATGTACTCCTATGTTAATTGCAGCATTATTTAAACTAGAGGCCTGATGCATGATATTCATGCAAGAATAGGCCTTCCTTCCCCTGGCTTCACGCCAGCTGCCCGGGAGCTGGCAAGTCCTCGCTTCTGTCTCAAGCACCACTCCTGTAGCTCCCTTTGCCGCCCCCCTTCCCTTCATAGCAGGCATCATATCCCTCCCAGCTGCTCCAAACCTGTATAGCAAATTAACCTCCATCTTTGTTGGGTCAATTTGCATTCTCACTCTGATTGGCTATGGGCATAGCATAGTGATGGTTAATTTGCATGTTTATCTTTTATTAGATAAGATAATTGAAATTTTGTAGCCTTGAGGAGAGTCAAGCCTCCTTCTCGCTCCATGGCTTCAGCCATTTTTGTTGGGATTTATTTATCTTCTATAATGGAAACTTTGTAGCCTTGAGTGGAGGCCTAGACCAGCCAGGGAAATCTTGGCTTCCTCCATTGCCAGGGAAACCCAAAACTCCTGCTCTCTCCATGGCCTCAGCCATCTTGGTTGGGTTAATTTGCATACTAGCTCCTGATTGGCTGGTGGGCATGGCTTGTGGGTGTAGTGGGTGGCACGGTCAATTTGCATATTATTCTTTTATTAGATAGAATGTCCAAGACATGGAACCAACTCGAGTATTCATCAACAAATAATTGGATAAAGGAGTGAGTACACACACACACACACACACACACACACACACACACAAAATGGAAAACTAGTAAGCCATTAAAATGAATTCATTAAGTTGAATTCTTTATCAGGAAAATTACTTATCTTCATATCGCTAGTGTATTTCTCTGGCATTTTACTTATTCTTTCATTTGGAATGTATTAGTTTGTTTCGTCATTTTGTTTGGCTTTTTGTGTTTGTTTTTATGAATGAAATGAAAATTGCCTTGTATTATGAGTAACCACTGTGTAGACCGCATGTGCTAGGTAGCATTGACAGGATGGCTGGAGACTATTTGAGCACACATAGTGCCAAGGGTGTCCTGGTTGGCTGACTGGCTGATTGGCCAAAGCCAGGGCAGGCATGACTGAATTGGTCATGGCATGCAGCCTCGGGGCCTCTAGGCAGATGAATGGCAGGTTTGGAACAAGCAAGGGGAAAGGTGGCCCAGGCCCTGTGGCTTTAGGGGCATCCTGTCAGGCCACCTAGCTGGGTCTGGAGTGGTCTCTGCTGAGGTGGCCCAGAGCAAGCTGTGCCAGCCTTGCAGGCTGTACCAAGCACTTGGACTAAGCTTCCACCCATGCTATCTAGATGGAGGGGGACGTACTTGCTGGCCGGCCCCTCCAATTCTAGAGAATACCAGTAGTTCCCCACCCATTTGGCAGGCATTTTGGGGGTTAGTAAATATTTTTTGTTTTTTCATGTATAATCTAGGTCAGGGATTCTCAGCCTTTCTAATACTGCATACCTTTAATACAGTTCCTCATGTTGTGGTGACCTCCATAAAATTATTTTTGTTGCTACTTCGTAACTGTAATTTTGCTATTGTTATGAATCATAATGTAAATATCTGTGTTTTCCAATGGTCTTAGGCGACCCTGCTAGTGGTTCTCAGCCACTGCTGTAGAGCCTGTATTTTAAAGGGTCACGGAATTAAAAGGTTGAGAACCACTGGTCTAGGTGCACTTTAAGACACTGTTTTATTACTGTGCCCCAGGGCAGGTGAGTCTACACATGGGTTTGTGATATCCCTTTCTACTGCATGTTGCTCCCCTGGGTTAGTGTTTATATGGTTACTGCATCTCCATCTGTCCTTCCCTTCTGTATGTGGTTCTCTCTCTCATTTAATGTGCAGAAGCTATCCAATCCATCTTCAGTTGTTCTTCAGGAGAAGTTGCTATATACATTGGCATTTAAGGTATACATTATTCTATGTGTCTGTGAGAAGTGAATTAACAGTCTTCCTACATCTCCATCTTGGACCCCCACTCTCCCTTCTTAACTATAATGCTGGTCTTATTCCTTTTCCACATTGTTATATAGCTGAGATCTCCCCTCCTACTGTCATTACTGTAATCCCCTTCTACTCACCTCTCCTACTCTCATCACCACTAGTGTTTTGTTTTCTTTCATGAGTGACTTGAGGGATTTTTATCCAAAATGAAATGTAAACTTAGCAGCCATTTGCTATATTTAGTTTCAAGCTTATTTTTTTCTCACTCCCATATAAAAGATTAGCTAAAATAATAATACTTAAAAACTTAAAGTCATTATGGTAAATTTTTATTTAACTTTTATGTTAAAAGCTGAGTTTTTACTGCCTTAATTTGAAGTGAGATGGGCCTAAGATAATACCACCATTTTATTTTTTAGATTTTTTTTTATCAGTTATGACAATAGAAAGTGATTAATGACTTTTGGGTAGGGTTGGAAGATTGTAAGCTTCTTCCGCTCTTGTAGTGAATGGTGGGGATTTTTAATGGATAATTAGTGAGCTTAGGACTTCATGCCCCTGAGCCTTTTCTATTATAAACCTTAATCTTAGACGTATTTGTGGGTATTTAAAATACAGAATTAATAGAAACCAACTAGAAAAGTTTAATCAAGCAATAGACCATGGATAGACAATGGTGGTAGCTGTTGTAATGATTGTAGTTTTGACAGGAAATTAGTCTCAGGAGGAAATCAGTTTCCAGCAGGGATTGAGTCCAAAGATAGTGAAGAATAAGACAAGTTCACATTAATATTAAGAAATATTAACACGTCTCTTTGTTCTCCAAAGCCAGTGCTAAAAGTCTACCAAGATCATAAGAGGCCAGAATATATATACAAACAAAATCAACTTCCACCTACCATTTCTGGAATCATAAAACCAAAAAGAAGCTCTGAAGAAATTTCTATCACATCACCTGTTCAGTCTTTTCAACGTGCAGATGTGTTGGAAAAAACACAGGTATAGTATATAAAGTACTTAAGTGGTCATTTAATTCAATTTTAACTTTATATAGAATTGCTAACCTGCTTTTAATGCACAAGGATAGCAGCAAAATCTGTTTGGGTATCTGAGTAGGGAGTATTGACAAGGAATATCAGTGCCTAACAATTGTTTAAAAATTTTCTGTTCCAAAATGCTTGCCTTTGAGCCCTGAACATTTCAGGCACTACAGTAATTGGTCCTTGATGTTAATATCTTGTCACTTTTTTATAGCTTTCTCTTTTTAAATATTCTTCCTCTTACCTCCCTGGCCCCTATATCTATGACTTCATTTTTGCTTAATCCATTCACCCTTTTTGGCTTTATTTAGATCCATGGGCCCTCTGCTAAGATATTGTCTCCCTCTCCTCAGAAACTGCCACCTATCGGAAGAAGAGGTCTCTATAAGACTAGTTACTCACCTTTGCCTAAGTACACATTTGAGGACCGGGAAGATGTTGTTAAAGCTGACATCCGTGATCCCTTGCAAATCATTAAAATATTACGTGAAAATGAACATCTTGGATTTCTGTATATGATTCCTGCAGTGCCAAGGTCTTCCATTGAATATGATACTTATAATCTGAAGTAAGTTCTCTTTTATGAAGTTACTTATTAATATTAAAAATTACACATAAGATTGCAAATGTTACCCATAATTGATTGGGTGTAAATGATAAATATGAGCCCTAACTGGTTTGGCTCAGTGGATAGAACATTGGCCTATGGACTGAAGAGTCCCAGGTTTGATTCCAGTTAAGGGCCTGGGTTGTGGGCTTGAATCCCCAGTAGGAGGCATGCAGAGGCAGCTAGCCAATAATTCTCTGTCATCATTGATGTTTTTTTCTCTCTCTCCCTCTCCCTTCTTCTCTGAATTAATAAAATATGTATTTTTTAAAAATGATAAATATAATTTTGGTTATCCAATGGTAAATTAATTTTAATCACAACAATTTTATTTATTTTGCCTTCATTTATAGACATTATCTGTTTATGAAGCACTGTTATGTTCCTCATGTTTATATTACATAATGTCATTTTTAATCAGTATTACAAACATTTTTGTTATTTTGTGATTACTGAGAAAAGAAGATGGCAATGTATAAAAGGCAGATGATGCATTATTTGTAATACTTGTCATTTTAACTGACATTAGTTGTTGAAATATTCTTTTCTTAAATGTCATAATAGTCTAGCTTTGCCACCAAATTATTTGAATAACCTTCTGAATTCTCTGCTGTGTATGAAGATAAAATGACCTTCTATGAATTCTTTTTTTCTCTCCAGTCAAATAACACTAAAGACAACTCTCCTACTGGGGAGAAATGGGAGAGAAGATAAACATTGTACTTAAAATGTAGAATTATTGTACAGTGTTACCTCGAGATATGAGTTTAATTCGTTCCATAACCTTGAGGTGTGAGAAACTATGAGACGCTAGAGTCACGGTAAACTGGTGGGTCGTGTGCAGCGGGTTGATCCACGCGATTACTCCTATCTCAAATGTTGCTCGTATTTCAAAGCAAAAATCGCTTGCTCGACGGCTCATATCTCAAAAATCTCGTATGTTAGGGCACTTATATCTCGAGGTACCACTGTATGTCCAAAAGAGCTGAACAGGAGTGAAAAATAATTTGTAGAGAGAACTGACATGCTTCTAGAATTCCAATTATTCAGGAAAATGTGTTCAGAATTCACTCTATTAGCAGGAACTATTCTAGGTGATATATTAGTGAACCATCCAGATTAAAATTGCTATCCTTGTGGAGCTTATATTTTAGCAGAGGGAGATAACATATATATGCTACATGAGTAAATTTATATGGAATACTAAGAGGTGATAAATATTATCCTATATAATAAAATATGCAAATCAGCCAAACAGCAGAATGACCAGTGAAATGATCCGTTGCTATGATGCACATTGACCACCAGGGGAAAGACATCAATGCAGGAGCTGCCTCCTGGTGATCAGTGCGCTCCCACAGGGGGATCACTGCTCAGCCAGAAGCTGGGCTCATGGCTGGCGAGTGCAGTGGTGGTGGTGGGAGCCTCTGCTGCCTCTGCGGCAGCTCTAAGCTGAGTAGTACAGAGCAGTGAGCAGGTGGGAGGTAAGGAGCAAGGGGTCCTGGATTGTGAGAGGGATTCTGGACTGCAAGAGGGCACAGGCCAGGCTGAGGGATGCCCCCCCCCACCCTTTTTGGCTTTATTTAGATCACACACACCTCCAGTGCATGAATTTCATGCACCAGGTCCTTAGTAGAAAAAAAAAAAGAGTAGAGCAAAGGGGGTTGGGAGTTCTTGGGAAAAGGTTGTGAATGAACCAGGGTGGTCAAGATGGGCATCATTGAGAAGCTGGCATTTGAACAAGGATTTGAACAAGAGGCTTGAATTATGTGATGATCAGAAGAGGGAAGAAGGGCATTCCAGACAGCTGGAAAGTGAATCCGAATATCCCAAGCTAGAGCATACTTGGTATGTTCAAGAAGTGAAGAGGAGCTGAAATCGGTTTGGCTCACTGGATAGAGCGTCAGCCTGCGGACTGAAAGGTTCCAGGTTCAATTCCGGTCAAGGGCATGTACCTTGGTTGTGGGCACATCTCCAGTGAGAGGCATGCAGGAGGCAGCTGATCAATGTCGATGTTTCTAATTTTCTATCCATTTCCCTTCCTCTCTGTAAAAAGTCAATAAAATATATTTTAAAAAAAAAGAAGCAAGAAGTGAAGAGGAGGCTGATGTGACTATAGTCCAGTGAATGAGAGCTAGGGAACAGATCACACAGAACCTTGCTGGCCATTGTAAGGACATTAGCCTTTACACTGAGAAAAATGGAGAACCATGGTAAGATTTCAAGCAGATAAGTGTTAAGATCTGAATTACATTTTGAAAAGGACCACTCTGGCTGCTCTATAGACTTCTGAAGAACAAGAATTGAGGTGGCAAGGCCAATTAGAAGGGCTGTAATTATTCAGATGAGAGATTATTCAGATGAGAGATGTTAATGGCCCATTTGCCTGAGCAAGAGAAAGGTAGAGTTATTATTAATTGAGATACAGAAGAGTGGATGGAAGAAGAGAGTTTGGGTTTGGACATACTCATTTTCGGATGCCAAAGATAGAAAAGAAATAGGGTGGTAAGCGAAAGGAAATTAGGATCAGGGTGAAATGTTCTTTTGAGGATGAGAGAAAGAGCTTGTGTGTTGTTGTTTTTTTAAGATGAAATAATTAACATATAATGGAATTGAAAGCCCTTTGAGGTAAAAAATACTATTGCACACTTAAGACTACAATATAGTATAAACATAATTTTACAAGCAGTGAGAAACCAAAAAAAGAAATTTGTATAACTCCTTTTATTGTAATATTGGTTTTATTGTGTTGATTTAAAGTCAAACCTGCAATATCTCTAAGGTATGCCTATATTGAAGATGGGACTGGAAACTATGCTTTTGTCTGATTGGGAAAATAATTGTATTCCTTGATTAATGAGCACTTATGCTAGGGGAATTTAATTGATGTTTTATATTTGGACTGACAGTAATGATGCTTGATAGTAATATGCCAGATCTCATTTAAGAGGATAGTGTTGGACCTGACTGGTGTGGTTCAGTAGGTTGGTTGTCAGGAGGTTGCAGGTTTGATTCCATGTCAAGGGCACATGTCTGAGTTGCAGGTTAAATCCCCAATAGGTGGGTGCAGGAGGCAGCTGATGAATGATGTGCTCTCACATTGATCTTATTCTTCCTCTACATTCCTCTCTCTCTAAAAGTCAATAAAAACTATTTTTAAAAACAGAAGTTAGTGTTGAAATCACAGTTTATCACATTTTAGAATTGATGTTAAATTTTTCTCCCTAGCCTAAATTTCAAATATTATAAACCTTATGAATAAAGGCAATGATTAGATGCTATGTAGTTGAAGCAGCTAAATTGGAAGTTAAAAGTGGCACATACTTGGTCAATGAGATGAAGAAATGTTATGCAAAACACCTTTTAAAAGAAGTGATAAAATAAGTCTTCACATACTTTTTTTATTAAGTGTATTGTGGTGACATTGGTTAATATAATTATACTAGAGGCTTAGTGTACAAAATCCATGCACTTGGGTGAGGATCCCTCAGCCTGGCCTGTACTCTCTCAAAGTCCAGGGAGCCCTTGGGGGATGTCTGACTGATGACTTAGCTATTGCCGCTGCACTCACCAGCCATGAGCCAGGCTTCTGGCTGAGCTGTGCTCCCCCTATGGGAGCACACTGACAACCAGGGGGCAGCTTCTGCATTGAGCATCTGCCTCCTGTGTCATAGTGACCAGTCATTCTGCTGTTCAGTTGCATGTGTGGTTTTTTATGTTACAACATCTGTTTATTGCACTGTACCCGACACTCAAGAGTCAGATATCTTTGGTCATCATATATTAGGTCCCCTTCACTCCCCACACTTCTGCCCTCTTTCTCTGGCAACCACCTCACTGCAGTATGTTATCATGAGTTTCAGTTTTATGTACTACCTATGTATGTCCTACATATGATACCCTATGGTTCTTAGCTTTTTCTACCTGAGTTATTTCCCTTGTCACAATATTCACAAAGTCCATCCAT
Organism: Lasiurus borealis; assembly: GCA_004026805.1. Classification (NCBI taxonomy): domain Eukaryota; kingdom Metazoa; phylum Chordata; class Mammalia; order Chiroptera; family Vespertilionidae; genus Lasiurus; species Lasiurus borealis. The sequence goes on along the minus strand of PVJN01015266.1, from coordinate 16,120 downwards.
GTTGTTAGAAATGGCAATAGCATTTCATCCTTTCTTATGGCTAAGTAGTATTCCATTGTGTATATGTACCACATCTTTTTAAAAAAATATTTTTATTGATTTTAGAGAGGAAGAAAAAGGGAGAGAGAATCATTGACTAGCTGCCTCCTGCAAGCCCCCCACTGGTGATCTATCCCATGTGCCCTTAACTGGAATTGAACCTGGGACCTTTCAGTTCACAGGTCAACACTCTATCCACTGAGCCAAACTGGCTAGGGCTACCACATCTTTATCCAATTCTCTATCTCAGGACACATTGGTTGTTTCCATGTCTTGGCAACTGTGAATAATACTGCAGTTAACATAGGGGTGCATATATCTTTGCTAATACATGTTTTCAAGTTTTTTGAGTATATACCCAGGAGAGGAATTGCCAGGTCATATAGTAGCTCTATTTACCAGATATGAGATGGTATTGCATTGTAGTTTTGATTTTCATTTCCTTAATTGTTAGTGAGGTTGAACATATATACTAACAATGGACAAATATGTAAATTGACCATATCTCCAAAACACCCACAGCCAATCAGGAGTGAGTATGCAAATTAAACTGACAAAGATGGCAGACCTGTGGGCAGCACACACACTCACAGGTTCTGAGAAGCCAGGGGTAAAGCAGGCATTCCCACCCAATAGCCAATCTAGGCCTACGCCCACTCCAGCCTGTGGCCAGCATGCAAGTACACCTGCGCCAAGCAGCCAAGAACCTGGGGATGCCACTGGAGTGTTCAGTCTTGTCAGCCTGGTCTGGGGGGGGCTGGAGTTCCAAATCCTTTTGGTTTCTGCAGCCCCTTAGACCAGAAGCAGAAATCAAGAGCACAGGGAGCCCTGACTGGTTTGGCTCAGTGGATAGAGTGTTGGCCTACGGACTGAAAGATCCTGAGTTCGATTCCAGTCAAGAGCATGTACCTTGGTTGCAGGCACATACCCAGTAGCAGGTGGTGCAGGAGGCAACTGATCAATATTTTTCTCTCGTCGATGTTTCTAACTCTCTATCCCTCTCCCGTCCACTCTGCAAAAAATTAATAAAATATATATATTTTTAAAAAGTGCATGGGGAGCACCAGGAATGTGAGGAATTCCTGGTGGCAGACACATTGCGGGAATCTCCTAGACACTAGAGCAAAGTGAGCCTGGAGCAAGTTACTGTTGTGGGTAGGGGATGGAGGGAAAGCAAAGGTGAGAGACATAAGGAAAGTCAGAGTATTGAGGAAAAATTAAAAAGAAAATATCCTGCAACTTCTAGGAAATCTCCAGCGATGGAGCAAAGAAAAAAAAAGACCTCTATAATTCTCTGGGCACCAAGCCAAACTGGGTTAGGGTCTCAGACAATTCGCTCATATAATGGCAAAGACAGACACAAACTCCCGTATTAGAGAGGGCTGCCCTGAGGACTCCAAGATTGGAAAGGGTACAGGTCAGGCTGAGGGACCCATCCCCATGCATGAATTTCATGCATCGGACCCCTAATTCTTATATATATATTGGCTGTTTGTATGTCTTCTTGGGAGAGGTGTCTGTTCAAGTCCTCTGCCTGTTTTTTGATTGGGTTGTTTTATGAGTTCTTTATATATTTTCAGTATTAAATCTTGTCGGAATATTGTTGCAAATATCTCTTATTTGGTCAGCTGCCTCTTTGTTTTGTTGTTAGTTTCTTTCATTGTCCAGAAGCTTTTTAGCTTGATATAGTCCCATTCATTTATTTTTGCCTTTTTAAAAAATTAAATCGTTATTATTCAGATTATTACATTTGTCTCTCTTTTTTTCCCTCCATAGCTCCCCTCCACCCCATTCCCACCCCTCCCTCTACCCTTACCTTTCCCCCCAATTGATGAATCCATAGGTGTATGATTTTTGTCCAGTCACTCACTGTACCCTCCTCCCCTCTTTCCCTCTGAGAATTATCAGTCCACTCCCTTTCTGTGCTCCTGATTCTAGTATATTCACCAGTTTATTCTGTTGATCAAATTTTTAACTCACTTAATTTTTAGGTTCACTTGTTGGTAGATATGTAGTTGTTGTTCATAATTTTTTATCTTTTACCTGTTTCTTCTTCCTCTTCTAAAAGAGCACCTTTCAGCATTTCATATAATACTGGTTTGGAGTTGATGAACTCCTTTAGCTTTCTATTCTCTGTGAAGCTCTTTATCTGTCCTTCAATTCTGAATGATAGCTTTGCTGGATAGAGTATTCTTGGTTGTAGGTTCTTACCATTCATCACGTTGAATATTTCTTGCCACTCCCATCTGGCCTGCATAGTTTCTGTTGAAAAATCAGCTGACAGTCGTATGGGTGCTTCCTTGTAGGTAATGAACTGTTTTTCTCCTGCTGCTTTTAATATTCTCTCTTTGTCTTTTGCTCTTGGTATTTTAATGATGATGTGTCTTGGTGTGGTCCTCTTTGAATTCCTTTTGTATGGGGTTCTGTGTGCTTCCTGGACTTGTAAGTCTATTTCTTTTACCAGATGTGGGAAGTTTTCAGTCATTATTTCTTGAAATAGGTTTTCAGTATCTTGCTCTTTCTCTTCTGGCACCCCCACAATTCTGATGTTGGTTTACTTGAAGCTTTCCCAGAGGCTCCTTACATAATCTTCACATTTTTGGATTCTTTTCTCTTCTTGCTTTTCCAGTTGAGTGTTTTCTGCTTCTTTATATTTCAAATTTTTGACTTGATTCTTGCCTTCCGCTAGTCTGCTATTGGGTGTCTGTTTAATATTTTTTATTTCAGTCAGTGTATGTTTAATTTATATATGGTCCTTTATCATCTCTAGTTGGATCTTTTGCATCTCTAGTTGGTCCTTTTGCATCTCCTTTTGGGACTCGATAACTTTATCCAACTTTTCTAGCATATTCTTGAAAAACCTTATAAGCATGGTTTTGAACTCTATATCCAGTTGTCGTTTTTTTTCCTCCGTTTCTTTTGTTTGTGATCCCTTCCCTTGTCTCGGCATTTTCACTATGCCAAGAGGACTTCTGAGTTGGATTCAGCCTTATGATACCAGACTTGAAAAAACGCAAAACCCTCTCTTGAGCTTGGGATGGGTGGAGTCTCAGGGCTTTAGAGATCGCCTCGCCTTCCAGTTGGGCCTGCCCTCCATGGCCCCTGAGTCTCACATGACAGGGTAGTCTCTGGAGCAGTCCCTGTGTGTGCACGCACGTGCTCTCTCTCGCAGTGCCTCTAATTGCTGCCTTTCTGGCTCCCTTGTGCTACGGGACCACGCAAGTCTGGGGCCCCAGGGTTTCGCCCGAAACTGAGGTTTAGTGAAGTTAGAAGTGGCATAGTTGGGAGGGTCTGTCTCCCACCACTCGTGAAAGCCAGCGGCACAATCAGCAGTCTGTCCTCTGATCTTTTGCAATTCCCCTAAATTTCCATACACTTCTCCCTTTTCACAGTCCAAACTGCCCCCATATGAGTTTTGGCTGGATCAGGGGTTTAGTGTCATCGGATAAGGAGTTCAATGCCATTGAGAGTATCTGTTTCCCTCCTGCCAGAGAAAGCCAGCCAAGTTCGCCGTAAATCGTTCTCTTCACACGCGCACGTCTCTGTACCTCAGCTTTTTGCAGCTCCTCTGGGTCTCCGTGAGCCCCTCTCTTTCCCTCTAGTTATAGAATTTCCACACAGCCAGCTTTCCTGTGGTTCTGGATGATGTATGTTCTGTCTTTTAGTTGTAGTATTGAAATTGTTGTGCTAGGCAGCAGTGTAGGTGTTTACCTATGCCACCATCTTGGATTCTCCTATTTTTGCCTTTAATTCCCTTGCCTTTCAGGTCAAGTTCATAAATTATTTTTTATGACCAAGGTCCATAAGTTTGGTACCTATGTTTTCTTCTGTGTAAATGGCCTCTAATACATTTTCAATTAAATTTTAAACATGAGACAAACTGTAAACCAGTTTTATTCTTTTGTATATGGTTTTCCAATGTTCCCAGCATCATTTATTGAAGAGACTATCTTTACTCCATTGTGTCTGTCTCTGCCAATACAATGCTGTTTCGATTATCATAGTTCTGTAAAATATTTTGAAGTGAGGTAGCATGATATCTCCAACTTTTGTTTTTTTTTCTCAGGATTGCTTTGACTATTTGGGGTATTTTGTAGTTATATACAAATCTGATGATTTTGTTGTTGTTGTTCTATTTCTTTAAAAAATGACATTGGAATTTTGATTTGGATTGCATTAAATCTGTATATTTCTTTGAGTAATATGGCCATTTTAACTACATTCTTCCAATCCATGAACACAGGATATTTTTCCATTTTATTGTGTCTTTTAATATCTTTTAATAACGCTTTCTGGTTTTCAGTATATAGGACTTTTCATGTTCTTTGTTAAGTTTATTCATAGGTATTTTATTCTTTTGGTTGCAATTGCAAGAGGAACTTTTTATTTCTTTTTCTGTATCTTCATTGTTAATATACAAAAAGGCAGTTAATTTTTTACATTGATTTTATATCCTTCAACTTTACTGTATTTGTTTATTGTTTCTAATAGTTTTTTTGTGGAGTTTAATGTTTTCTATATATAGAATCATGTTGTCCTTAAAAGTGACAGTATTACTTTTTCCTTTCCTATTTGGATGCCTTTTATTTCTTTCTCTTGTCTTATTGCTCTGTCTAGGACTTCTGGAACTACAGTAGTACCTCGAGATATGAATGCCCTAACATATGAGATTTTTGAGATACGAGCAACATTTGAGATAGGAGTAATGGCACGGATCAGTCGGCTGCACACGACCTACCAGTTTACCGAGACTCGAGCGTCTCATAGTTTCCCACATCTCAAGGTTACGGGACAAATTAAACTCGTATCTCGAGGTACCACTGTATATTGAATAAGAGTGGTAAGAGTGGACATCCATGTCTTGTTCTTGATTTTAGAGGAAAATATTTCAGTTTTTCATCATTGAGTCTGATGCTAGCTGAGGGTTCATCATATGGCCTACATTACATTGAGGTACTTTCCTTCTATTCCTATCTTATTGAGTTTGTTAATCATAAATGAATGTTGTATCTTATCAAATGCTTTTTCTGCATTTAAAAAGCATTGATAAGATCATATGTTTTTTATTCTTTCTTTTGTTAATGTAGTGTATTACATTGATTGATTTGCTTATGTTGAACCATCCTAGTGCCCCTGCAATGAACGTCACTTGATCATGATGTATTGTTTTTTTGGTGTAGTGTTGTATTTAACTTGCTAATATTTTGTTTAGGGGTAATACATCTATATTCATCAGGTAAGTTGGTCTGTATTTTTCTTTTTTTGTATTATCCTTGACAAATTTTTATATTGGTTTCATAAAATGTATGAGAAAGTATAGCCTCTTCTTCATTTTTTTGTAAGAGTTTGAGAAGGATAGTTTTTAAATCTCCTTTAAACAATTGTTAGAATTTACTGGTGAAGAGGACTTTATTTTATGGTAGGTTTTTGACTGCTGATTCAATTTCATCACTGCTGATTGGTCTATTTAGATTTTCCAATTCTTCATAATTTAGTCCAGGAATGTTATATATTTCTAGGAATATATGTATTTCTTCTAGATTATTGAATTTGGAGGTATGTTGTCCTTCATAGTATTCTAATATGATCCTTTGTATACTTGTGATATCTGTGGTGATTTCTCCTCTTTCATTTCTGATTTTGTTTATATGGGTCTTTTCTAGTTTTTTCCTTAGTGAGTCTAGCCAGGGGTTTGTCAATTTTATTAATCTTTTTAAAGAACTAGCTCTTTGTTTTATTATATTTTTGTATATTCTTTTTGTTCATTCAATTCTGCTCTAATTTCTATTATTTCCTTTCTTCTGCTGACTTGGGTTGCTTTTGTTCTTTTTTTCCTCAGTATTTTAAGATGTAATGTTAGGTTGCTTTCTTGGGATTTCTCTTGTTTCTTGAGATAGGTCTGCAGTGATATAAACTTCTCTCTTTACTGCTTTCATTGCATCCCAGAAGTTTTGATATGTCCTATTGTCATTCTCATTTTTCTTTATATAACTTTTGATCACATCTTTTATTTCTTATTTGATCCAATCATTTTTTATTAGTATGTTGTTTCATTTCCATGTATTTTGGGTTTCTTTGCCTCTTTTTTGCAGTTACTGGAAATGTCTAATTTCAAGGCATTGTGGTCAGAGAATATGCTTGGTATAATTTCAATCTTGAATTTGTTGATTCTAGTTTTGTGGCCCAGTGTATGGTCTATTCTTGAGAATGTTCCATGTACACTTGAGAAGAATATGATCTGATATTTTCAGATGAAAGGCTCTATAAATGTCATTATGCCCATTTGGTTATTTAAGGTCGATATTTTTTTTATTGATTTTCTGTTTGAATGATCTATCTAGAGTATTAAATGGAGTATTAAAATCCCCAACTATAATAATGTTTTGATCTGTTTATCCCTTTAGTTCTGTGAGTAGTTGCTTTATATATTTCAGTGCTCCCTGGTTGAGTGCATATATATTAACAAGTGTTATGTTTTCTTTTTTTTTAATCCTCACCTGAGGATATTTTTCCATTGCTTTTTTCAAAGAGAATGGAAGGGAAAGAGAGGATGGAGAGAGAGAGACAGAGATAAAGAGAGAAAGAGAAAAAGAAACATCACAATATGTGACAGAGACATATTGATTGGTTGCCTCCTGCACGTGTCCTGATTGGGGAAGGGAGCAAACCTACAACTCAGGTACGTGCCCTTAACCAGGAATCGAACCTGTGATACTTTGATGCACAGGTTGACGCTATAACCACTGAGAAACACCAGCCAGGGCAAGTATTATGTATTCTTCATGTACTGTCCTCTTTATTATTATAAAATGTCCATCTTTGTCTCTTGTTATCTTTGTCTTATTGAAATCTATTCTGTCAGATGCAAGTATGGTTACACCTGCTTTTCTGTGGATGTTATTTGCTTGGAGAATCATTTTCACCCTTTTACTTAAAATCTACCTTTATCTTTGTAACTTAGATGTATCTCTTGTAAGCAGAATATGGTTGGGTTTTTCTTTTTTTTTCTTTTTAAATAAATCTTTATTGTTCAGTTTATTACAGATGTTCCTCTTCTTTTTCCACCAGAGCTTCCCTCCATCTAATTCCCCATACCCCTGACCCCCATATTCCCTTACCCCCAACCACTGTCCTCATCCATAGGTGTAAGATTTTTGTCCAATCTCCTCCTGCACTCCTCACTCTCCCTTTCCCCCAAGAATTGTTAGTCCATTCGCTTTCTATGCCCCTAATTCTATTATATTCACCAATTTATTCTGTTCATCGAATTTTTTATTCACTTGATTTTTAGATTCACTTGTTGGTAGGTATGTATTTGTTACCACTTCGTTGTTCATAATTTTTATCTTTACATTTTTCTTCTTTTTCCTCTTCTTAAAGAAAACCCTTCAGCATTTCATATAATCCTTGTTTGGTGGTGATGAACTCCTTTAGCTTTTTTCTTAATTGTGAAGCTCTTTATCTGACCTTCAATTCTGAATGATAGCTTTGCTGGGTAGAGCACTCTTGGTTGTAAGTTCTTGTTATTCATCATGTTGAATATTTCCTGCCACTCCCTTCTGGCCTGCACAGTTTCTGTTGAGAAATCAGCTGACAGTCATATGGGTACTCCCTTATAGGTAACTGTTTTTCTCATGCTACTTTTAATATTCTCTCTTTGTCTTTTGCCCTTGGCATTTTAATTATGATGTGTCTTGGTGTGGTCCTCTTTGGACTCTTTTTGTTTGGTGTTCTGTGCACTTCCTGGACTTGCAAGTCCATTTCTTTCACCAGGTTGGGAAAGTTTTCAGTCATTATTTCTTCAAATAGGTTTTCAGTATCTTGCTCTCTCTCTTCTTCTGGCAGCCCCATCATTCTGATGTTGGTATGCTTAAAGTAGTCCAAGAGGCTCCTTACACTATCTTCACATTTTTGGACTCCTTTTCTTTTTTTATTCTGATAGGGTATTTTTTGCTTCCTTATATTTCAGATCTTTGATTTCATTCTTGGGGTCCTCTAGTCTGCTGTTGGATTTCTGTATATTATTCTTTATTTTGGACAGTGCATGCAATTTCTGACTGGTCCTTTTCCATTTTTTTAACATTCTCATTAAGATCTTTGAAGGTCTCACTAAGGTTTTCACAGGACTCACTAAGTTTGTCGGCAGTTTGTAGAAGATTCTTGAGTAACCTTATAAATGTGGTTTTGTACTCTATTTCCAGTTGTTTACTTTCCTCCATTTCTTTCATTTGTGACATGTTTCTTGGTCTGCATTTTGACTGCTGCCTGGTATTGATGGAGTGGCTTTTTGTGCTAGTTGTCCTTAGGGCTCAGTAGCTCTGCCTCCCTAACCACCCGAGGTGGACACTTTTGGTGCACCCCTTTGTGGGCTGAGTTCACAATCTTGTTGTAGTTAAGCCTTGATTGCTATTGGTACACTGGGAGGAATTGACCTCCTGGCCAATTGGCTATGAGGATTATCTGTGTCTATTAATGGAAGAACTGCTGTGCTGGAGACACCCCTATGGGGCAGGACTTGCTTCAGTGGGGCTTTGGTGCTCGCCGAGTCTGCCTCTTGAGTGTGTCACTTTATGTATGTGAGGAGTTGAAATCTGGTGTCATCTCACACTGACCTCTAGGTACACTGGTTCCTGGATCTCCAAGGAGGTGCAAGTCAGCTGGTATCTGAGGCCACCCAGCAGGAGCTACAGGGAGACCTGAAGATTTCTCCTCTTTGTTTGGAGTTTGCTAGTTTTGGAGTTGTCTGACCCAGTTGCATTTTGTTAGATTAAGTTGCCAGAGGGCAGGCCATTCATATGCAAAAGTCGCCACACAGCTGGTGGTTTGTAAATTGGGCGGGTCTCAGGGAATCTCTAAACTAGTGCATGGCAAACAGCAATGGCTGCCAGTCAGCCCTCTTTGCTGCATTCTGTTCAGTGTCCCATGTCCTGCACCCCAGCGCAGTAAACAATGATTCCAGTGCACAACTCTGTGAGAGAGCCACCGTCCCTTTCTGACCCAATGGCAGACAGTCCAGTTTCTCCCTGTGTAAGTTTGGGTCCCCAGAATCTTGCCAGAAACTGGAGTTCAGAGAGTTAGGAACTTCTAACTTCTTCCCAATTGAAAAACAATAGTTCACGCCAGCTCGATTTGCATGCATCTCCATATCTCTGCCTTCCTGAGCCTCTGCACATCCTACCAGGTCTCAATGCACTTTTTTCTTTCCTTCTAGTTTCAAAATTTCCATTCCACAGCTTCCCTGTGGTTCTGGGGGATAGTCGTTTTGTCTTTTAGTTGTAGTTTTGGTGTGGTTGAGAGAGACAGCATGTATAGGTGTATACCTTGTGCCACCATCTTGGTTCTGTTTCCTAGTTTTTTTATTAACAAAGACAAAGTACATGAGAATTTTGTTCTAATTCCTTAAAACCTTACCATATATATGCACAATTTATTTATATATCATAATTTCAGGGATTTCACAGATGACTGAAGTCTATACTAAAGGACCTTGAATTTTAAGCTCAGAGTTAAGAACTAGGCGGGAACATAGACATGTAAAACAGTTGATTTTCACTAGAGTATTTCTATCTAATCTTTGTTTGTATACAAAATTTTTGAATGGTTTTAACTTAGAAACAAATAGAATTTTGTTTTGTACTTCACCTTTACCTTATTGTTTGAAACTACCACAAAATCTTCATAAAACTTATTTTACTAAATTCCTAAATATCCTATCTAATAAAAGAGTTATATCCAACTTGACCATCACTCCAACACACAAAATGGCTGCCCCCATGTGGTCAAAGATGGCTTCCCATATGGACACAAGATAGCCTCCACAAGATTGCCAGCAGGGGAGGGATATTTGGAAGGGACCAGACCTGCAAGGGAGGGCAGTTGGGGGTGATCAAGCCTGCAGGAGAGGGCAGTTATGGCTGACTAGGCCTTCAAGTGAGGGCAGTTAGGGGCAAACAGGTTGTCAGGGAAGCAGTTAGGCATCAATTAGGCTGGCAGAGGAGTGGTGAGGGAATAATCAGGCTGGCAGGCAGAAGCAGTTAGGGGCAATTAGGAAGGTAGACAGGCAGGAAAGCAGTTGGGAGGCAGCAGTCCTAGATTGTGAGAGGATCAGGCCTAAACGGGCAGTCGGACATTCCTCGAGGGGTCCCAGATTGGAAAGGGTACAGGCTGGGCTGAGGAACACATAACCCCATTCAAGAATTATGTGCATTGGGCCTCTAGTATATATATAAAAGCCTAAGTGATATACTGGCCAGTAGACTGGTTATTGAGTTGCTATGACACAAACTGATCACCAAGGAGCAGATGCCCAACACAGGAGCTGCCTTTTGGTGGTCAATGCACTCCCACAACTAATCTCCTGCAGCTGGCCAACCTCCCTTGGTTCCTCTCCCTTGGTTCCGCTCCCCAAATTGGACCCAATCACCCACTAGGTCAAGGGACCCACCTGTGCACAAATTTATGTGCTGGGCCTTTAGTATTTTAATAACTTGCTATATCATAATATATTTCATACTTGTTCTATTATTGAATATTTACATTTTATTCAGAATTTCAATGTTAGAGCTCAAATTACAGGAATTGTATTCATGCCTATAGGCAAGTTCTTATTTTAAGAAGTGTTAGAGAATTGGTCCTTTCTAGTCTCATTACTTTGTTCCCTTCACCTATATCTCTACTTCTTTTTTATGCCATTCTTGCTTTTCTTTATTTAATCTATCTCTTATAATATATAATGTTAAAGGATGTTCCCAATTGAAAGAGGGATATTTTGGAGAAGCAATTTATCAATAATTATTTTGTTATGTGATAAATTGACATATTTTTAGCTTAATCTGGGTCTTGATTCTAATCTTACTAATTCATATTTTCTTTCTTTGATCTTTATCATAATTCTTTCAGTGCTGGATAATGTAAAATCTTTTTTTCACTACTATTATTAAATAGTTTATAAAGAATTAATTATAAATAAAACTTATTTCCAGATAGCTGTCACTTAGAGCTATTATGTAAAAGTCTTTATTTGATTTTTTAAAATCATGTAACTGAAATTATGAACTATATTATCAAAGTTGTGAAATTGTTGTTAAAAAGCAATCCCTGTCCTTTTCTTGAGTAATTCATTCAATCTAAAAGTAATTTGTCAGAATTTAAAAATTTTTTAAAATTATATTTGTCTTCAGAAATATTTTATCTCTTTTAAACAAAAATAATGTAATTGCTTAATTTTACATTGAATACTTAATTCTCTTGCCCCAATTTTTATTTGTTCACAGAGTTGTAAATTATGATAATATCAATAAAAAGGACTACTATACTATTAGTGACAGAGCAGTGACACGCATTCATGATGATGAGGACATTGAATATATCGAAATTAATCGATGGGAACAGGAATACCTGTATCACAGAGAACTCACTAAGATTCCCATATTTTCACTTTTCCGAAAATGGAAGGCTTTTAATGTATGGAAGAAGAATGTGCGCTCCAAGAAGATCAGAGGATGTCGAGAATCTCTACTAGATAATTTGTTCATTGTTAACCAGGTATGTATTTGTTAATCTTATTTTAAAAGAATTACAGAAAAATCAGTGTATCTATCTAGTCCCTGAACTAGACTATTTCATCTAATATTCTATTCAGTGTTAAATGATGATAATTTCACCTTGTCACATTTAAGAGTCTGACAGTCTAGTGGAGTTTCTATATTTGACTAGAGTTGTAAAATGCAAAAGTATGATGGTTACACAGGTCCCCTTTGATAAGAAGCAACCTCAGCTTTGGATTTAGGACCCTCTTACTTGTTGATCAGGAAATTTGTGTATCCTTTTGAACAGAGTAGGCTGGGAACCCCTTTTACCTTCTCTCATCTTTGAGATACTCTTGACTTTATGGTCCAAAATGATTTGGAGGCTTGTTTTCATGGGCCAGTACCTCCCAGTGTATCATATGTTTTCTTCTACCATGGATTCAGACAGTAGGGAAATTTTTAATATTTACTTTGGAGGATAGGATAGGTAATCATGAAAAAAGTTAGTCTGAAAGATAGTTATCAAGATGTCAGTGATAGGGGCAGGGGTGGGCTGGAGGAGGTTCAGGGGGGGAAAATGAGACATATGTAATACTTTAAACAACAAAAAAGTATTTAAAGAAAGATGCCAGTGATACAGTAAAGAAACATTGAAGTAATATGGATAACACAGATATTAGTACAAAATAAGTGCATATGATATACTATCTCAGGTCATCCATTCCATCAAGCATTGAATTGTGGAAAATATTCTTACCTTTCTTGATAGCAAATTAAATCCCCTAGATCTCTAATTTCAGGAAGGGTCCATCAGCCATTGGAACCTGTTTTACTACCTTTTTACCACCTTTCATTTTTTACCAAGTCTTGGACTCTATTCATATATTTGTTACTAGGTAAATAATGTAAAGTATTTCTTCATGCATTTGTCTCTAAAACCAATGTATTAATTCTTAAAGTTTGTTCTCTTATTTTATGTCATTCTCTCTGTCCATCATTCATACCAATAATGTTTTGGCCTTGGTAATAGCTTCTCTTAAATGTAGCCCTGACAGACTAGAAAGGTCTTATCCTTTTATTCTTAGATTGATCTAAATGACAGACCCGTTGTGTTGGATTTAGGACCCTCTTACTTGTTGATCAGGAAATTTGTGTATCCTTTTGAACAGAGTAGGCTGGGAACCCCTTTTACCTTCTCTCATCTTTGAGATACTCTTGACTTTATGGTCCAAAGTGATTTGGAGGCTTGTTTTCATGGGCCAGTACCTCCCAGTGTATCATATGTTTTATGTTAGATGTTATAATTACCCTAGTCTTATATTTGCAATTAGTTCATTGGAGGAGGTGGGGCTGAGTCCCTCATACTAGGTTGAGAGGAAATGTGGTCCTTCAAATTTTTCTTTTTATAATTCTTTCAACAACCAATGTTATTGTCATTTGTGCCTACATTTTTCATAATGACTTTATTGAAATACAATTTGTATACTACACAGTTCATTCACTTTAGATATGCAATTTAATGATTTTAGTATTTTCACAAAATTGATCAACTATGATCCCAATAAATTTTATAATATTTCTATCACTACAAAAAGAAACCCCAGTATACATTATTGATCACTCTACATTTTTCCTTAACTCTCCTACTACCCCCACCCCAGCTCTAGGCAGCCACTAAACTACTTTTGTCTCTATTGATTTGCCTACTCTGTACATTTCATAAAATTAGAACCATAGACTGTGTGGTTCTTTGTGACTGGATTTTTTCAGCTAGGATAAGGTTTTCAAGATTCATTTATGTTGTGGCCTAGCATTTATTTCTATTGGCCAATAATGTTCCATTGTAAGGAAGTACATGTTTTATTTATACCACACATTCATTAATGGATATTTGGGTTGCTTATACTTTCTGGCTATTATGAATAATGCTGCTATGAACATATGTATACAAGTTTTTGTCTAGACATATTCCTAAGAGTGGACTGTTTAACCTTTTAGGAACCACAAAACAGTTTTCCAATCCCACTGCACAATTTTAAATTCTTACCAACAGCATATGAGAACTTCGGTTTTTCATATTATAATTATATTTGTCTTTTTTACTTAATCATTCCTACTGGGTGAAAAGTGTTATCTCATTATGATTTTGATTTACATTTTCGTGACAGGTATTGATAGTGAACATCTTTTCATGTGCCTGTTGGCCTTTTGTTTATATTATTTGGAGACTTATTTATTCAGATAGTTTGTCCATTTTAAAAAATATATATTTTATTGATTTTTTTACAGAGAGGAAGGGAGGGGGATAGAGAGTCAGAAACATCGATGAGAGAGAGACATTGATCAGCTGCCTCCTGCACACCCCTCACTGGGAATGTGCCTGCAACCAAGGTACATGCGCTTGACTGGAATTGAACCCGGGACCCTTCAGTCCGCAGGCTGACATTCTATCCACTGAGCCAAACCAGTTTTGGCAGTTTGTCCATTTTTAAATTGAGTTACTTGTATGTTACTATTGAGTTATCAGAGTTCTTTATATATTCAGAATACAAATTCCTAATCAGATGTATGATTTGAAATTTTTTTTCTCCCATTTTGTGGGTTGCCATTCCACTTTCTTGATAATATCTTTTAAAGCACAAACTGAATTTGAATTTTGATGATATCCATTTTTTATTTTGCTGCTTGTGCTTTTGGTGTTATATCTAAAAAACTTGCCTACTCCATGGTCTAGATTTACCCCCTAAGTTTCTTCTTCTAATTGTTGTGTAAGTTTAGCTCTTACACTTAGGTCTTTAATTCATCTTGTGTTAATTTTTGCTCATAGTGTAAGGTAGGGGTCCAACTTAATTCCTTTGCATGTGTCTGTCCACTATTTGTTACAAAGACTATTCTCTCCCTCATTGAATTGTCTTGGCACCCTTGCCAAGGGGTCCAACTTCATTCCTTTGCATGTGTCCCAGTACTATTTGTTACAAAGACTATTCTCTCCCCCATTGAATTGCTTGGCACCCTTGCCAAAAATCAACTGACAATAAATGTGAGGGTTTTGAACTCTCAATTCTATTCTCTTTATTCATTCTTATGCCAGTAACACACTGTATTGAATATTGCAGCTTTGTAGTAAATTTTGAAATTAGGAAGTGTGAGTCTCCTAGGTCCCTTGAATTTCCACATGAATTTTAACATCAGCTTGTCAATTTCTGTAAAGAAGCCAGTTGTGATTTTTTTTTTTAATAGGGATTGCTATAAAGCTGTAGATAAATTTTGCAAGCATTGTCATTTTAACAATATTATCTTTTTTGGTCCATGAACATACTATAATACCTTCCCATTTATTTAGATCTTCTTGAATTACTTTCAACAATGTTTTGCAGATTTCTGAGTATATGTTTTTCATTTCTTTCTTAACTTATTCCTAAATATTTTATTCTTTTTATACTATTATACGTAGACTTATTTTCCTAATTTTCATTTTAGATTTTTCATATTTATAGTGTGTGTGTGTGTGTGTGTGTGTATATATATATATGTATATATATAATATATAAGTAGTATACACACACACACACATATATATATATACATATATATATTTATATATATATGGTTTGTGTAATTACTTTTAAATTAAATCTTTATTATTCAGATTATTACATTTGTTTCTCTTTTTTCCCTTCCATAGCACCCCTCCACCCAGCTCCCACCCTTCCCTCTGCCCTTACCTCCCTCCCATTGACCTCATCCATAGGTGTATGATTTTTGTTCAGTCTCTCCCTGTACACCCCTCACCCCTTTTCCCCTGAAAATTATCAGTCCACTCACTTTCTGTGCTCCTGATTCTATTATATTCACCAGTTTATTCTGTTGATCAAATTTTTAATACACTTAATTTTTAGATTCACTTGTTGATAGATATGTATTTGTTGTTCATAATTTTTTGGCTTTTACCTTTTTCTTCTTTCTCTTCTAAAAGAGTACCTTTCAGCATTTCATATAATACTGGTTTGGAGTTGATGAACTCCTTTAGCTTTTTCTTCTCTGTGAAGCTCTTTATCTGCCCTTCAATTCTGAATGTTAGCTTTGCTGGATAGATTATTCTTGGTTATAGGTTCTTGCTATTCATCATGTTGAATATTTCTTGCCACTCCCGTCTGGCCTGCATCGTTTCTGTTGAGAAATCAGCTGACAGTCGCATGGGTGCTCCCTTGTAGGTAATGAACTGTTTTTTCTCTTGCTGCTTTTAATATTCTCTCTTTGTCTTTTGCTCTTGTTATTTTAATGATGATGTGTCTTGGTATGGTCCTCTTTGGATTCCTTTTATATGGGGTTCTCTGTGTTTCCTGGACTTGTAAGTTTATTTCTTTTACCAGATGTGGGAATTTTTCAGTCATTATTTCTTTAAATAGGTTTTCAGTATCTTGCTCTCTCTTCTTCTGGCATCCCCGCAATTCTGATATTGGTATGCTTGAAGCTGTCCCAGAGGCTCCTTACATTATCTTCACATTTTTGGATTCTTTTCTCTTCTTGCTTTTCCAGTTGAGTGTTTTCTG
>PVJN01015265.1:0-44779 GCA_004026805.1 Lasiurus borealis | reverse complement strand
TTAAAAATTATGCAGGAGGATAATTTATAGAAGTACTAATTTCTATATTGTTCTCATTGTCATAGAAGCCTTAATGAATTTTTAAAAAATTGTCTCTCCTCTCCTCCTTGGCTGAAAGGACAACCAACCTTTTGTGTTTAAATATCAGGTTTCACATCAGCTACTCTTTTAAAGAATTAGGTTTCAACACCTTTTTGAGGTCAGAAAGCAAGACTTCTGCTCAGTGTAGAACAGAAAAGTGACTCATTATGAAGAAAGATGCCTTCCCAAATACAAGGAAGGTAATACCTTTAGGGGGAAAGGTCTTTCAACTAGTGCAGATCTATGTACTTATCTAAGAAGTAGGCCCCAGGAGATTGAATTTTAGTGCAACAGCTTGGAGGCCTTTGTCAAAATCTCTGTGTTCAAAGTTTGCCCTAAAAAAAAAGGAAGAAGAATAGAAAGAAACCCCGTGATTTTAATGGCAAATGATGTCTTTGGATCAAGAATACTCAGCAAAGTAGTTGCAAGAGTTAGTAGACCAAAACTATTGAGCTTGGCTAAACTAAAGATGATACTCACATTAATTTGATTTTATTTTGTTTGTTTATTAACATGACATTTCCTTTACCTCTGCCTTGTGGAGGAAATATGGAGTGTGCTGCTGCCAGCTACAAAGCTACAAAGTGAAACAGAAGAGAACCAAAGGCATCCAACTACATCAAAGGGAAGCCATTATTTCTAACTAGACGCCCAATGAATGAAGATTCATGCAAGAATGGGCCTTCCTTCCCCTGTCTGTCAGCATGGACTTTGGTCTGGCCTGGAGCCACTTTTCTGCCTTCCCATGCTGCCCAGAGGCCCAGAGTGGCTGAGGTGGTACCATGGTAATTGCCATGGCAATGATGTAATCATCCTACCCCCTGGCCTCTGGTCACCTGTATATGCAAATTAATCTGCCATCTTTGTTGGGTTAATTTGCATACTCACTCCTGATTGGCTGCTGGGCATCATGAAGGTATGGTCAATTTGCATCTTTCTCTCTAATTAGTGTAGATGATATGACCCAAGTCTTGCTCTTTGGGCAATGGTAAATTTTTTCCTAAAAATTAGTTTAGATGGAAGATGATATTCTATTGTTTATGGCTTCAAGGCAAATTATAGTTTGATTTAAATTCTTTCTTTACCCCTTGAAGGTATAAATAACATGCCTATCTCCTGCCAGTTTTACAACTGAGACATGTTTCTCTCAAGGAACTGAGAACCCTCTTTTTGAAATATAATTATATCAGTCATCAAGAATGGAAAAGGCCATGTTTCCCAGTCTATCTTGGAGGATAGGAGCCTAGCATTTATCAGGGCCAATTAGCAAACACAGATGGCCTAATTCACATTGATCAATGTCCATTTTAATGTCCATGTGGCTCTTCCAATAGCTCCCCCCAGTGCTTCAAAACCCTCCTGCCTTAGTGGGATTGAGTTCAATCTCTCTCCTTTATTGCAGAGGTCTTTGAATCAAGTCTCCCTTACCTGTTTAATTATGTCCAGTACAACCTTTCTTTGACAACTCCTCCCCACTTTCATCAAGCCACAGCTAAGGCAAGAGCTACTCCTGGATTTTCATGAGTGAAAGCCAATCTGTTTCCTTCTTGAGGAACCCAGCTAGGGTTGACAGGCTTTGTATTGGCTTCATTTTGTTTTTGTTTTTTACATGTGCAACACAAGGCATCCAACAAATAAAGGAACCAACCAAGATTCAGTTCGGGGAGATTGAAAAGAAAAAAGAGTCAACTTAGATCATTGTTCACGGGACCACAGCCTGTCCTCCATCATCACCCCACTTAACCTCTCTTGTCTCTATAGGATAAGACAGAAAGAACTTAACTCATTCTGGCTGGTATCCAGGGCATGCCTCAAGACCGGATGGTTCTAGAGAAAACAGGAGTGAAGTAAAGCAAGTTTTCCAACACAGAGGGATTACGCTTAAGCCTGTGAGTCTTGAAGAACAGGGTGGCAATTACAGGCAGAAAGATCTTCCAAAGGGTCCTCAGGTTTTACTGCCTTCCCATGAGACATTCAAAGGAAAATGCCCTGTTTCAACTTCCCCTTGTGTGATTGCACTTAATCTGTGGGAAGGAAATCAGCATAGCTTGAATAGCATACACAAGCTGGCGTGTTCATTTATAGGATTCAGGCAGAAGTGGCTGGCTATTTCTCCTCATTGTTCCTGGGTGGAGAAAGAGGGTCAGACCATAATGGGCCAAGGGCCATGGTCTCAGCATTGAAAAATGTTTATGGCGATCAGCCCCTAAGAATTGGGAAAACATCCAAAGATCCATGACCTTGTGCACTGTCCCGGAGAAGGCCTAACAAGAAAAGCAAGCTTTCTGGTTGCCCCTGTGGGTTAACCAATGCAGGATGCAAAGTGGGGGGCTCAGTCCTGAGTTATACATATACAAATGTTTAGAGATCTAAGCAAATAAACACAGGAAAAAATAAGACCTTGCTGTTCATAATCTTCTTGATAAAATGAATACGTTTGTTTTATTTTGCCGTTGAATGAACAGATGTCTGCAGAAAACAAGGAGAAAGGAAAATCTAGTTAGTCATCTGATATTGCCTGAAGTTCTATAGTACCCTAGTTAAATTGTAATTTATAAAGCAAGCAGTACACTACTTTTGTGTACCCTATTAAAAATGCAAGACATTCTAATTTAATGACTCCTATTTTGGGTGACGCTCTCTAAGTCGTTAAATGCATTGTAGAAGTCATTTTTTTTTTCAGGATTAAAAATGATGCCTGCTGTATGAAAAAAAAAAAATAAGTACCCTTCTCCACTTTGTCCCCCTCAAAAAAAGCACCTCCTACTGCTCTTTCAAATATAGCTTCAAATTAGCCAACAGCCAAACACGTCACCGAAGTTTAAACTGAAACCTAAAAAAGCAGGCCTAAGAATGCTCATATTTAATTATGGCTCCACGTAATTAAGTGTGGCAATCTGGTGATAAAACCTTTAAGTAATGACTCATAAAGAGATAAAAATGGAGCATGTGTTTAATCAGTTCACAGCCTTCCTCAGAAGCTGGCATCGCTCAGGTGCTAATGAGACACCTGTTGCCGGGGACACCAGAGGGAGGTGCGAATCGAGTTGGTACAGAAAGACGCAGACTCACTGGTGCTCAAGGCAGGTGGCTCTGCCAAGATGAGTGTCTGGAGGATTGAGCTCTGCAAGTTTTTTAAATAAAAGCACGCACCCAATTCTGCATATTTTTAAGTAGAAAAAAAAAAGAGGAGAAAATAAGAAAGGAAAAAAAAAAAGATTTTTCCTCCACTTCACTGACAGATTGTGGAACAAGCTTTTAATTTTTAGGTCATCATGTATGTAAGTCGTTCAGTGGCTAATAAAGGTAAAATTCTTTTTCTTCCTTATTTGTCATTCGACTGTGTTATGCGCATTCCAGAAACACTATTTGCACTGTGAATCCATGTTTCACTTTCTTCTGCATGCGGTTTGTATTGGCTTCATGTAAGGGGCTATTTTTCCTATCTTCAAAAAGTGAGTTGGCGCCGAGACCGGTTTGGCTCAGTGGATAGAGCGTCGGCTTGCGGACTGAGGGGTTCCGGGTTCAATTCCTGTCTGGGGCATGTGCCTTGCTTGCGAGCACATCTCCACTGTGGGGTGTGCAGGAGGCGGCTGATCGATGTGTCTCTCTCATCGATGTTTCTGACTTTCTATCTCTCTCACTTCCTCTCTGTAAAAAATCCATAAAATATATTAAAAGAAATGAATTGGCAGGTACTGTTCACATGGTATGATGATAGAAAAATAAATAAACTTGCTTTCTAGTCTTTGTGCGCATGGATTTGGGCTCTTTTTCTGGCTGGCTGTCATCTCGCATGTTAAGGGATATGACCTTGTGTGTTTCTCCTATTCCAGCAAGGAGAAATGGGGCGTTCATAGCTGGGTTTCTGTGGAACCTTAACCATGTATTAGAGTTTGACAAGGCTAATGGCCCAGTGATGAGGGATGAGGAGAAGACTCTGACTCCTGGAAGGTGGAGGGCGTGATTGCCAGCAATGTACTCCCTGCGTGGCTTCAGACTTGTCACAGAACAACCTCTTTCACTCCCACAGTTATCCTCGGTGGCCTATTCAACCTTTGGCTATAAGCAGAAACCACCCCCAAGGAACTATTGGCACTGAGTTTAAATAAGCACATGCTATATTAAAACCGGCTTTCACAACATCTCAGAAGGATGCCTTGCCATTTCCGGGAATGGAAATTGTTCAGAGGCTTCATGGAGCATCAGAAGTTTGGGGAGTTTGAAGTTACAGCAAAAGATACGGGCTTTTATCAAACACTAGGGGTCCAGTGCGTGAATTTCTGCACCTTGAAAGGAACTGTGGGCTGTGAGGCTGTGTGGGCACGGGGATGGGTCTCTGCCCATCCTCTGCACCCCTGCCAAGCCCTTCCCACCACGGCTCCTGGTCCCCTGTCTGCCAGCAGCCCTGCTCCCATGGGCACTGCTCCCACGTGCTGATGGTGCTGGCTCCACTTGCACCCACTGACTACACAGAGTGATTGTGGTCAGTGCTATCAGTGGGTGTGAGCAGCAGCTGCTGCCCTGATTGCTCCTCAGAAGCAGGGATGGAGAAGCCCTCAGGAGCGATCTGACCAGCACCAGGTCCCAGCAGCAGTTTGATCAGCAGCACCAGCACTGACAGCAGGTGCAAGAGGGCCATCTCTGTCAGCAGGTGTGAGAGGCAGCTACTGGCCCTAATCGCCCCTCAGGAGCAGGGGGAGGTGAAGAAGGTCTGAAGGGCGATCAGAGCTGCAGCCACCATTGGCACCCACTGTTGGTGCTGAGTGATTATGTCCCAGGAGCAGGCAGGATCGCAGCAAGTGGGAGCAAAAAACTTTCAGTAAACACCAGAAACTCACCCATGACAGTGACCTGTGCCCCATCTTGATCTGGCATGCCCACTCACCTGCTCCATCATCTTGCCACAGCTGATGTCCACCATGTTCTACACATGCCACTGGTGGTCAGCGCACGTTATAGCAACCAGTTGTTTGGTTGTTCCATTGTTCCACTGTTCAGTCTATTTGCATATTAGTAGTATAGTATAGTAGACTAGAGGCCCGGTCCACAAAATTTGTGCATGAGGGATGGATGTCCTTTAGCTCAGCCTGCTCCCTCTCCAATCTGGGACCCCTTGAGGGATGCCTGACTGCCCGTTTAGGCCCGATCCTACCCGGGCCTAAACGGGCAGTTGGACATCCCTCTCTCAACCCAGGACTGCTGCCTCCCAATTGCTCACCTGCCTACCTTCCTGATTGCTCCTAACTGCTTCTGCCTGCCAGCCTGATCATTCTCTAACCACTCCCCTGCCAGCCTGGTTGATGCTTAACTGTTATCCAGCTAGCCTGTTTGCCTTTAACTGCCCTCCCCTGTGGGCCTGGTCACCCCTAACTGCCCTCCCCTGCAGGTTTCATCACCCCCAACTGCCCTACCTTGCAGGCCTGGGCCTGCCAACTGCCCTCCCCTGCTGGCCATCTTGTAGTGGCCATTTTGTGTCCACATGGATCTTTTGACCATATGAGGATAGTCATCTTGTGTGTTGGAGTGATGGTAAATCTGCATATTACTCTATTATTAGATAGGATAGAGGCCTGGTGCACAGGTGGGGGCCAGCTGGTTTGCCCTCAAGGGTGTCCTGGATCAGGATGGGTATTCCCTTGGGGTGTGGAATGGCCTGGGTGAGGGCCCTTGGTAGTTTGCAGGCTGACCACGCCCTCCAGGGGCTCAAGAGGAGGTCATGGTATCTGGGATTTATTTATCTCCTACAATTGGAACTTTGTAGTCTGGAGCCAAGCCAAGCCTTTTGCTTGCACAGCCGTTGAAATTTTGTTGCCTTAGCAGAGGCCTGGGCCCACCAGGGTTTGCAGAAAGCTTGGTTTCCTTCCATCGCCAGGGGCAACCCAAGCCTCCCTCTTGCTCTCTCTGTGGCTGTAGCCATTTTAGTTGGGTTAATTTGCATACTTGCTCTGACTGGCTGATGGGTGTGGCTAGTGGGTGTGGCTGGTGGATATGGCGGGTGTATGGTCATTTTGCATATAGGATACGTAGAAGGGACAAAACAAGTGATTAATACTCTTTTTGAGACACACCAAATATAGGGAAATATTTACAAGGAAGAATCGTGATTGAAAGATTACACAGACTAGCTACAAACCAGAGCAGTGAAAATACCTATAATAATTCCATACTGAGCATTGGCCACACAAATTTGACTGGAATAAACTGGCATGTGTCATATCCTAGCTTGAACAGCTCAAGCAACTTCAAGAAAGAATGCCTCTTCTAAACACAGTACCTCATTGGCCAACATAAATGGGACAGCGTTCAATGTCACATGTGACGTTCCCATCATCCAAGCCCCCCAAAACCAAGAAGGGATTATTATGACTGAAAAGTAACTTATTCTCAAATAGATTTATCTGCAATCCATAAATCCACTGATTAACAACCTATTTAATTTTGATTCTCTAGGTATGCATTGCTTTATGAAAATATTTTAAATGCCCAGATTACAAAATGCAAATGAATGAAGGTCTTAGTATGTGTTTAAACCCTGGAAACATCTTAACATTAGAAAAGATTAAATTTATACTCTCTAAATAGCTTACTTTTATACTCCACGCAAGAAATGTTTGGGGTTTATATACAATTTTGTAAAAATTTACATTAAACACTTTACATAAAATTTTTTAGAAAACATAAATTGTGTAAAGTAATATCCACTTAGAAATCTCCTGTTAAATCTTTTATGATGTTTTATGTCTTATAGGTTTACATTAATTTTATATTTTTGCATAAATTGCATTTTTATGTCAATAGATTTTATTTCTACAAGAGAACTCCATGGGTTGCTCTTAGCAACTGACTTCTTTCTGCCAATGACCTCTTAAGTACAGTGGCATATTTTATGTAAAACAGTGCACTCTGCCATAGTCAATAGTAGCAGACCTTTGTGAAAAGTCCTGGGGAAGAGAAAGCAGGAAAAGATGGAGCGCCTGCCTCTTCTCAAGGGAGTTTACTCTAGATTTTTGCTGTCTGAAATTTCACAAAGTTGGGAATTCTGGAATTAAGTATAGGACTATAATCAATAACTTGATTTTAAAAGGATAGATATATTTGGGAATGACTGTCACATTTGAATACCTTCTCACAGGGTGGTTTTCCGCAGTCAGCCTGGCTTTGAGTGCTGAGTCTGACCGGCCTCTGTCTGAAGTTGTTCTAGGGTAGAGATAAGCCACCAAGTGCCATGTGACAGTGCCACTCATTGCAAATGCTCTCGATGGGACTGTGACCTGCTATAGAGGGCATCTGTGGAAAGAAGGGCCCCTTAAAGGTGGAATTATATCTTTAGGGTTATGTTGAGAGGAGCATGGATGTTGAAAGAAGTGCTTCTACTGTATTTGTTCTTTCAACTCATTCCAGATTTTCACTTTGAAAATAATGATTTATACTTTTTCAAACACTGGTTGTATAATCTCTCACATTCTTGTGTCAGGTGCAGATTCTTGCTCAGGTAGTATCTCTGCATAGGCAAAGGGTTATAGTTTATATTTTAATAGGCTGTTTAGCTACAGTTAAAACAACAGAGGTTTATACTTTCCATTAAAAACTTATACATTTACATTACAGTTATATTTTCCTTAAATCAGTTGTTTTGTATACTCTAGCTCAATGGTCATCAAAGCCAAATATCAACAGTACAAAGATTGAAATTTCTTTTGAGAGCCAAATTTTTTAAACTTAAACTTCTTCTAACGCTACTTCTTCAAAATAGACTCTCCCATGCCATGGTATTTTGTGGAAGAGTCACACTCAAGAGGCCAAAGAGCCACATGTGGCTCACAAGCCACAATTTGTCAACCACTGCTCTAGTTCATAATCATTGACACAAATTATAGTTTATAAACATAACTGTTTTTATTAGAAATGTATGTGATAGATTTTTCTTCTTTATCCATTCTTTTTCATAAAATTATTATTTTTCCATTGATCCTCATGATTTTTACAGATTGAGCAAGATTTTGTTTATCTTTCCAAAATCAAGACATTAAAATACCCCATTTACCAAATATAATTATACTGAAAATACCATAATAAAATCTCAAAAACCTATTTCTCAAGTTTTGGAAAAAGTTTCAAATATTGCTTCTAACAAAAAAAAAGTTTCAAATATTGCTACAAACAAAAATAGCATATATCAATATATCTTAGCATTTCATTATCCTATCTATTAAAAAAGTAATATGTAAATTGGCCATCAGTCCAATACACAAGATGGCTGCCCACATGTGGACACAAAGATGGCCACCACAAGATGGCCAGCAGGGGAAGGCAGTTGGAAGGGACCAGGTCTGCAAGGGAGGGCAGTTGTGGGCAATCAGGCCACCAGGAAGGGCGGTTGGGAAGGACCAGGTCTGCAAGGGTGGGCAGTTGGGGGCAATCAAGCCTGCAGGGGAGGGAAGTTAGGGGTGACCAGGCCTGCAGGGAAGGGCAATTATGGAGGACCCAGGCCTATAGGGGGAGCAGTTGTAGGGGAACAGGCCTGCAAGGAAGGGCAGTTGGGGGCAATCAATCCTGTAGAAGAGGGAAGTTAGGAGTGACCAGGCTTGCAAGGGAGGGCAGTTAGGGGTGATCAAGCTGGCAGGGGAACAGTTAAGCATCAATCAGGCTGATAGGGAAGTGGTAGGGGATGATCAGGTTGGTAGGCAGAAGTGGTTAGGGGCAATCAGGAAGGCAAGCAGGTGAGAAGTTGGGAGCCAGCAGTTTATGGGAGGGATGTCTGACTGCCCGTTTATGCCTTCTCTGGGTCCCTGATTGGGAGGTGGGGGGTGCAGGCTGGGCTGAGGAACACACATCCCTGTGCACTAATTTTGTGCACCAGGCCTCTCGTTTTTAATAAGTAACTAAGTTATAAACTGAATTTTTTCCAGGTAATTTTTAAATGACTAATCTAGCCTATTATGTGTGCACTGAAAGCTAAACTATTTGTAATTCTTAATTCATTTTGTTCACTTGATGTAAGTAATTATAAAATGTAAACTTTATTTGGGTCCTCTAATTATTACTTTGGAGTCAGCCATTAATAGCTGGCCCCTATTTAGATTTTAAAATTATTAATGAATTGTTGTGGAAATAGAGCCAAGAAAGTGAACACATCATTATGCATGTCTTTTGAGTTCCTCACTTTTCTTTGTCTTTATTTTATTAAAGACAAAAATGCAAATATTATTATGGATCAATGCTATAACTGAGAGGATACTTCCTGCACTTTATGTAATTCTTTTATAATTCAAAATACTATTTATTCATGCTTACTCTTTGAATATCTTGGCTTTTTTGTTGTTATTGTTAGTTGGTTATAAATGAAAATCATTGTTTAATACTGTAACTGATCTAATTAAGCTCCTCTTTTCCAACAATCTTGCTTCACAAAATTAAGTGCTTAATCAGCTAATGTTTTGGCTACTTGATATTTAAACATCAAACCTAAGATTCGAATTTGAATTAGAATTGTGAATGGATTTTCTTCCTCTGAAAAGTAAAAGGCAACCACTCAGTAATCACTACTTTGAGACTGGTAACCAAGCTTCCATTCCTAGTCCAACCACCACATGTTTAGAGTTATTTATTAGAGCATTTACTTATCAGTATTAATGTATTATCTACATGTTTGACAAAGTGAGTTAATGTATTTTAGTTACTTAAAACACCTTCAGGTGCTTGGAATTATAGTTATTCAACTACAAAAGTAGGATCAGGCCTAACTAGGCAGTTGGACATCCCTCTCACAATCCAAGACTGCTGGCTCCCAACTGCTCACCTGCCTGCCTTCCTGATTGCCCCTAACCACTTCTGCCTGCCAGCCTGATCACCCCCTAACCACTCCCCTGCCAGCCTGATTGATGCCTAACTGCTACCCTGACCAGCCTGTTTGCCCCTAACCTGCCCTTCCTTGCAGGCCTGTCCCCCACAACTTTCCTCCCCTGCAGGCCAGATCACCCCCAACTTTCTTCCTCTGCCACCCTAGTCACCCCTAACTGCCCTCCCCTGCAGGCTTGATTGCGCCCAACTGCCTTCCTTTACAGGCCTGGTCCCTCCCAACTGCCCTCCCCTGCTGGCCTGATCATCCACTACTGCCCTCCCTTGCAGGCCTGGTCCCTCCCAACTGCCCTCCCCTGTTGGCCATCTTGTGGCAGTCATCTTGTGTCCATGTGGGGTCAGCCATCTTGTGTGTTGGAGTGATGTTCAATTTGCATATTACTTTTTCATTAGGTTTGATGTTACAATTTTTAAATTCTATTATTTTAAGGTAAATAATATGAGTTTATGTGAGAATTTCAATATATATTCATATATATACATATATATATATATATATATACATACACACATATATAGTATATATTTAATAACATTTTGATCTGAAAGATAGGTCACTTATTTTTATTAATCAGGTAACCTATAATATTATGAATTTTCTGGGAATGTAAGTGCTCACTGGCCAAGACAAGACTAAACTCTTCTTTTATGACTCTAGATAATAATATAAAATTCAAAAAAATATGTTATTCTTAATATATATGTGAGCTTAGGGGAAGGATGTGAAATTGTGTGTGTGCATGTAGATGTGTGTTTCATAAGTGTGTGCCTTGTGTGTGACTTTGTGTGTAATAGGCAGGATGATGGGAAAATTAAGGATATCACAGAATTGAATATTAATGGGGATTTTTGTTTAAGGTGTTATATTTATACTTAAAATTCTTCTCATATGCTTTAAAAAGTGATTTGGGGAAGTGGAAGATTGAATATTTGTTCTTAATCATTAACACACAGAATGTGCAAAATACATCACTATTTCACTAAATTAATGGGACAAGGAAGAGAAAGGCCTTCCTGGCTGAGGAAAAAAAAAAAAAGAATGGAGGAAGGGTTTGTATGTTGGAGAATAGTGAATTCTTGCCTCTTACTGATATATGAGGATTGGGAAAGGTTGGGAAGGAAAAGGAATCTGGAATAGCAGGTAAGTTTAGTTGTGTCTGGTTGTACGCAAGATCACTGAGAAAGAAAATGGCTTCTCTGGGTCTTAGAAAAAGAACACTGTACAGTAATAAACAAAATCCATATAAATTATCTTAATCTCCTTTCTTCCATGTCGCCACTTTAAATTTTCTTTTTATTTTCACATTCTTCTTACCAAACTAAGAGAGAAAAAAAAAACACTTTTATTTGTACTTTTTGAAACTCCTGATCCAAGCAGTCAAGTATTTGTATAAAACTGTCTGAAGCGAAACTGAAAGATAAGAGAGAGGGAACATTCTGATCACATCTATTACTCCAGCACACTTCTCTTCAATCTCCTTCTCCCCTCCCCCGCTCTCTCACTCTCCACCTTCCACCAGGCCCTCTCATTCCTCATCACATTCTCCCCAATCTGCTCCTGCCAACCTCAGCTGAAAAGCATTTTCCTCCATCCTCCCTTCTTCCAGCTGGATCCCACTCAGGCCAATTTAACCTGCATCATGCTAAACCTTCAAGTTCCTCTCAGAGGTCTCTGCTCACTCTTCAGCCTATCCTGCATTTCTCCATCATAAACATCCAGGAACTTCTCTGGTAAGGATCAGACTCCCCTTAAAAGGCTGGGAAATTGAGAAGAGAGAATATTCTCCAGATACGGGCTTTGGGAGGAGGAGAGCTGAGAACATTTATACTCAAACTAGATGTAATATTATGGTGGTTTAGTTAAAAGAAATCTCTTGTTTCCCCCAAGACTTATTTCTTGTTTTTATGGCCCTCCTTTTTCTACTTGAGTCTGGAAAAATACTGATAGTTGCTTCTCTGCCAAGACAGTGACGGGTTCGTTGGGATAGAACTAGTGAAAAAGACCAAAAAATCAAAACACCTTCACCGAGTTACAAAGCTGTTGGCGTTGTTGCTATGTTTGTTATATTTAAAGTGTGAAGGGATTCTTGGTGACTATTTAAAAAAAAAACAACAACACGGAATTACTCAAACTAGTGTTCATATAAGCATCCACATCTGTGATTGTGATATTTCTCATGAGCTGAGAAAAGTTGGGTCTTATGAGTAATTGAACGAGCGCCTAGAGACTTATAGAGGCGATGGCTTCATAAAGTGGTTTGGATGATGACTCAGGTGGAAGGCTGCCTCCAATTTCAGGCCCATTATGGCTCAGGGGCAATGATAATGTGCACATAAAAGCTACAGATTGGTCCAGAATGGGTACTATAAAGAGAGGCTTGTCCTAATCATGTCACCATTTTGTGTCTGCTGGCTTGGATTGGAGCCTAGATGTTCAAAGGCAAGACTATAAGTGGAAAATATTGAGAAGTATGCCATCATAAGCCAGAGTGATCTTTTAAAAATTATAATTAGATCACCCTCACATCCCAGAGGAAAAGCCTGCAATGGCTTCCTACACTTTTAAGAACATTATTCAGCCTGGAGTGAAAGGTTCGGCAGGATTTTGCCTCTGTCTCCCTCTTGAGGACCAACTCTGCCAGGTCTCACTCTTCACCTTCCAGGTCCTCACTGCCTTCTATCTGGACTGAGTGACTGCTGGCTCCTTCCCCCTTTCTGACTCTGGATATCCTCTCAAAGGATCTTCCCAGGGATGGTGGATTTTGTCAGCTATTTTTTTCATTGGTTAAGCACTGACCATCGTTAAGCCTATTCTTTTTTCCTTTTCTTTTCTTTTCTTTTCTTTTTTAATGTTAAGCAGTTTGTTATTTGTTGATTCTCTCTCTCTCTCTCTCTCTCTCTCTCTCTCTCTCTCTCTCTCTCACACACACACACACACACACACACACACACACACACACACACACATGAATCTACTTCTCCCATCTCTGAATCTATCAGACTCATGATCTAAACATAGAGACAGTCTTCTAGGACTACATGCCCTTTTCTTCATTCTTAAGTGAGTCTGGGAGTTAAAAACTGATCATACAAGGCATTTCGATATTCTTTTTTTAAAATATATTTTATTGATTCTTTACAGAGAGGAAAGGGGAGGATAGAAAGTTAGAAACATTGATGAAAGAGAAACATTAATCAGTTGCCTCCTGTACACCCACTACTGGGGATGTGCGCACAACCAAGCTACATGCCCTTGGCCAGAATCGAACCTGGGACTCTTGAGTCCGCAGGCCAACGCTCTATCCACTGAGCCAAACAAGTTAGGACACATTTCAATATTCTTAATGTGCTTTAAACTTTAAGTAGAACTTCCAAGCAACATCATAGTCTCTTGTTCACCCTGGAACACTGCAACAAAGATGTGCCAGCAAATGAATCCCTTGGACAGATCCTGACATTTGTTTCTAAACCACCGTCTTCTCGGTGTCAAACGCACACTGCACAGATGCCCTGACCTAAACTAGCCAGACTGAGGGTCTGCTCCAGAGATGGTTTAATCCTTACAGGCTCCTGCAGGTGTTTTGTTGGGTGTTCCTTCTAATCTCTGTGATAACTACGACAGCTCATTTTCTCCCACTGAGAGAGCATCTGCTTATTTGTCTAAGAGAAGAAGCTAAGGCAATTAGCATCTGGTCTCATTTTAAATCTTCTTTCATCTGAATTTTCAGGGATGCGTAGGCATGCATATGGGCAGAGTGAAACGAAGTTGAGGATCAAACACTAATTAAAATCAATGAACATAGCAGGATAAAACCCCATTTGATATCATGGCTAATTTTCATTTTGTTCCATTAATAGATAGTGGTTCTATATTATGCAATAAATCTGGTAGATGATGAAACATACAAATATATCTATAATTTTTGTTTTTATTTATTTATTTTTTTCTCTGTGGGATGGTTGATCTTGAGCCTGCAGGGAGCAAGCTGGCTCCAGACTTCTCCAAGTCCACATTTCTTTGCCTCCAATTCTTATGTGCCCAAAGACAGGGAACCGCAAGCATGCCTTGGTTCATTGAAAATGTCATTATCCAGCCCAGACCGGTTTGGCTCAGTGGATAGAGAGTCGGCCTGCCGACTGAAAGGTCCCGAGTTCGATTCTGGCCGGGGGCATGTACCTTGCTTGCAGGCACATCTCCAGTGTTGGGTGTGCAGGAGGTGGCTGATCGAT
Source organism: Lasiurus borealis (assembly GCA_004026805.1). Taxonomy (NCBI): domain Eukaryota; kingdom Metazoa; phylum Chordata; class Mammalia; order Chiroptera; family Vespertilionidae; genus Lasiurus; species Lasiurus borealis. The sequence goes on along the minus strand of PVJN01015265.1, from coordinate 30,607 downwards.
GTCTCTCTCTCATCGATGTTTCTGACTTTCTATCCCTCTCCCTTCCTCTCTGTGAAAAATCAATAAAATATACTTTAAAAAAAAAAGAAAAAGAAAATGTCATTATCCAGAAGCTATAGGGGAAAAAAGATAAAAAGATCCTTTATAATTTTCTTTCTATGCCATACATTTCTAACATTTTGATATTTTTAATTCAGCAACTTAAAAAATAAGCTTCTTCCTCCAAATATCTTTTAGGATATTTTTTTATTTAACATTACAGGTTTTATAGCCTCATTTTTGTAAAAGAGATTCACTGTCACTTTTGAAAATTGCAGTATTTCATCAAGTTCGTTTGTTCAGTCATTCTCCTGTTGAGATGGCCTTATATCTGAGTTGTTTTCAAATTTTTCACTGGTCCAGCTTCTTTATTAAATTTTATGATTACTAATTAAATGTAAGTGTACAGTGAATATTAACTCTAAAAGGACATACTCATATAGACTTTTTAAATTAGTCTGAAGTTCTGTGAAGCAGTGGTCCTTGAAATTTGAGTGGTGACTACTTTGCTTCAAACTGTCAATCAAAACAGCCTGTCACCAAAATGCCGTTGTACAGAAGTATATACACAGGGAGAAAAGACAGTTTTGAAAACAAGATCACTATTTCCACTCCTTTAGACATATAAAAAGATTCACTTTGCGTGTTGAATAAATCTTGAGAAATCTGATGAATTATTTTTTATCTAGTAGAGGATGAAACACTCTAATATATCTATAATTTTTAATTGATAAAGTCACTATCCAGAAGCAGTAAGGAAAAACAGTTAAAATCATTTATAATTTTCTTTCTAAATTATACATTCCTAACATTTTTAAATATTTTTGGTTATGGAAGATAAAACTATCAATGGGTCAAAGTATTGCTAGTGCTTACCTTTTAGCTAAGGGTGCTTTCAATTTCTTAATTGATTTCGTTGTGAATATTTTATGAAAGTTTCACTGAAGAAAAATCTACAGTTCCAGGGTTTCTGGAAATACTGGATTCTGAAGCAGTCTTAAATACACGTTTTCTGTTTGTCGTGATCTACTAAAACTGAGTAGAGGTGGCTCTTTAGAAAGACTATTTCCCATAGTCCACACCTTCACGTCTGTCCTTTATGCTCCTCATTGAGTTCAAGACCTTTGATAACTTCAGCAGTCCCAATATTACAAAAAGGAAACTGAGGCACAGGAAAGTTGATGCCTTGATTAGTTTAATAGTCAGTCATTAGCCCAGCTGGTATAGCTCGGTGGTTAAGCATCCACCTATGAACTAGGAGGTCATGGTTCAATTCCCATTCAGGGCACATGCCTGGTTTATGGACTTGATTCCCAATGTGGGGGCATGCAGGAGGCAGTGGAGCCATGATTCTTTCTCATCACTGATGTTTCCACCTCTCTCCTCCTCTACTTTCTTCTCTGAAATCAATCAAAATATGTTTTTAAAAAATAGTTAACCATTGGAAAAGCCAAAATATTTCCATTTCAAAAATCTCCCAATTTAAATATTTATTGATTGAAAACTGGATGACCCATGAATACAATTCTTTATTTGAAATGAGCGTTTCTTAAGCAGGTGTCAGACCCTGTTTGAGGTATAACAGGGATAATGGTAACCAAGACAGGAATATCTGATCTCCTGAAGCTTATCTTTTAGGGTCTAATGAATGGGCACTACAGAGGAAAGAAATGCACAAGTAATCATTCCTGAAAAGGAGAAGCCAGTGTTCTAGAAGGTGAAGAAGTAACACATCCCTCCTCCCAGGAAAAGTTAACCAAATGTAGTAAAAAGATGGGCACGACTTGTCAAGGAGGTGATGCTGAGAGGATAAGAAGGTGATACTAGAGGAAGGAAGATGGTGTTTTGAGAGAAGGCATGTGTTTACCTCAAGCCTTTTGATTCAAAGTACGTAGAGTGTAGTCCAGTTAGGTATCAAAGCAGAAGGAAGGTAAGAGAAAGATTCCTAGAAGCCTTGTTGGAAAGAGAGGTTTGCAGAGTTCCTTTGTTTGCCTTTTGCCCCCTGATTGTTAGTAGATAATGAGTGTGCCTGTCTTTTCCAATTTGCAATCTCTAAGAGCACGGCTCCTTCTAGAGCAGTGGTCCTCAACCTTCCTAAGGCCGAGACCCTTGCATACAGTTCCTCATGTGGTGGTGACCCACAACCATGAAATTTTGCTACTGTTATGCATCGTGATGTCAATATCTGCATTTTCCAATGGTCTTAGGCGACCCCTGTGAAAGGGTCATTCGACTCCCAAAGGGGTCTCGACCCACAGGTTGAGAACCGCTGTTTTAGATGTTTGCCAATCACATGTTATTAGAAACCAAGGGGCTCAGTCCTGCCACCACACCGACTGCCATGGCCCTTGCCGCCATGGTGGCTCCTCTGCTTCAGCTCCCTCCCCCCTCTGTTGCTGCAGTTTCATCTGGAAGGTGGTCGGAAGGATGTTAGGTCTAATTAGCACGTTATACATTTATTATTATAGATGATACTCCAACAATTCAATGTTTCTATTAAAGAAGTGATACTGCAGCAATCCGATGAAATGATGAATGACACAGGGCTCTACATGCAAACAACTTGGTTGGATGAATTTAACACAAATCAAACCATTATAGGTAAGAGTTGTGAGAAGTAATAGTTGCTATTGGAAACAAAGATCACTGGTACTTTTATCCTGGCGGTAGGTAGGGAGTGGAGTAGAGCATGAGAGGGCTTCTGATGAGCATGATGCTGGTAATGTTTGTCCATTTGTTTTATTTTGTGGTTGCTGTTGTTTATTATGTGGGTACTATTCCCATAGGTGTATTGGTTTGCAAAAAAAAAAATACCTCAAGTTTTTTGTAAGCATAGATAACTTCTTTGTATGCATACTATTCTTCAGTATAAAAATTTTAAACAATAAGTGACAACTAAAAAAATGACAAATAAATAACATAGACATTACCGGTATAAAAAAAAAATTAAGGAAAAGGAGACAGAGAGGAAGGGTGTCCAGAAGGACAAAAGAGCTTGACCACAGAGGAAAGATGCACATCAGATCTAGAAGGAGCCAGGATACGCTTCTGGTGACCTGGCCACCTTGGGTTCTCCTAGCACAGAACCTACAAAGATACCGCATCTGGGGTTCACACAGCAGATGACTTGTTGAGCAACCTCAAATCTCAGTCCTAGTTGGCCTTAAATCTTGCTTCTTTTAAAAAAAAAAAAAAAAAGATTGTTTCCACACCCATACCCTAGAACAGCAGTTCTAAGATCCAGCAGACCTCAGAAACAACGGGAGGATCTGTCAAAGCTTAGACTCCTGGGTCCAGCAGAGTTTCTCACTTAGTGGGACTGAGAATTCACATTTCTAACAAATTCTAGGTGGTGTTGATGCTGCAGTTTTAGGGACCACAGGATGAAGAACCAAGCCCAGAAAAATATTTTTTGGCTTTGTTAGCATAAGAAACATTCTAATCGGTGAAGAATTTTGTGAGTTTATTTGAGCCAAACTGTCAACAATTGCTAGGAAACAGAATCTCAACTGGTTTAGATAATGCTCCAAGAATGGCAATTTTTCACCTTGTTTTAAACACTACAACCAAAAGCAGAGACGTAAGTGGGTTACGTGAAATCCATTGGTGATAGATTAGAGAGTGGGAGACAGCAAAGTGGGGGAATCTTATGGGATTGGATCAAAAGTAAAAGGATAGAAACATGCTTCTTTTACTTAAGTGAGTGCAGAATAGTTAAGTCAATTAACTCAATAATATTGAGATTTGTAGTCTCCGCAGAATGAGTGCCTGTGCTTTGAGGGGTCCAGAAAAAAAGGAAAATTACTTTGACATCCAAATGAATGTTATCATAGATGCAAAATATAATAGACATGCTCAGTATGTAAAGATTGGCTTTTGTCAGGGAAGATACTGGCCTAAGACAAAACTACCCACCATAAACTGCTTTTAGTTAAAGTTTTACTTCAGATCATCCTTTGTGGTTACTTTTGGTCTCTGAGTTTGCAAGGCTGCCATGCAGGCCTTTCCTGAGCTAGTCAAGTCAGCATGTGACCCCTTTTTGTCCATAGCCTTTCGTAACTTATCAAGCTACTAGGGGCCTTGTACATGAAATTTGTGCACAGGGGGAGAGGTGTCCCTCAGCTCAGCCTGCACCCCTCTCATAATCTGGGACCTTTCAGAAGATGTCTGACTGCTGGTTAAGGCCCGATCTCACAGGGATCCCTGCAGGTCATGCCTAAACCAGCAGTCGGACGTTACTCTTGCAATCTGGGACTGCTGGCTCCTAACTGCTTGTCTGCCTGCCTGATCACCCCTAACTATTTGCCTGCCAGCCTGTAACTTCTCCCTGAGAAGCAGTGCCAGACAGGGTGAGGGGCCATGTTTCTTCTGGTCTCTGGTCATTCTGGTCATTCCACCATTTTGGTCGCTGGGCTCTTATTATATAGAATATCTTATCTTTGGGACTCAAGAGAATCAATGCATTTCCAGATGGCAAGGGACCTTACAGATTAGTTAACCCAGGCCACGCCTAGTCTTCATTATTTGGTCTACAATGACATTTCATCCTTCTCCTTGTTTTTGTTTTATTTAATTCTTATTAATCCCTCCAAATTTATTGCAAATTATATAAAGTTTCACAATTAGATAAGACTTTTGTCATCTTCCTCTGAATTCCTGAAGCATTTGTAGATGATGCATAGATATTGCATACTTGGCTTTTGTATTACTTGTCTTTGTATCTTTCTTCCCTCCACCTATAATATATTATAATACAGTCCACATATGCAACCCCCGACTTTCACACTTTCATGCAAGTTTTGATGATTTTTGTTTGTATGTCTACCAGGTACCAGATACATGGTTAGTCATGTAGTTAATATTGCTCAGTACCTTTTACCTTGCCCCCATTTGTGTATGTTGAATCTCCAGAAACTAACAGCCAGTCTAGCATATATTTTATGCTTGAAAAATATTTATGGAGTGAATGAGTGATGCAGAGCCCATATTTGCTAAAGAAATACAAAATATACAACATACTTTTGAAGCTATAATTTGTAGGTGATATTGGAAGAGTGCTAACATAAATATAAATTTAGTTAAATGCTTTTTCTTATTCAAATCAAATCATGTAGTGTCAGTAAGAGTATTCCTACAGCCCAGCCAAATATCATTGTCTCAAGTTTCCAAAGTGTAACAACTACTTTTGTATTAGGTCCACATTTAATCCTTATATAAGATTCTGCTTTGAATCACATAATTCTTATATAAGATTCTGCTTTGAATCACATAATTCTCCCACCTATCCTCCCCCAGACATTTTGTCTTTTAGAATTGTATTTTTGAGTGCTTAACAAAATAAAAAAAAATCAAAAGTGGCTCTCTAGCCTTGGTGCATAAATGCATCACTTCCAATGAATGTGACAGCAACTTGTTGACGATATGAAAATAGAACTGGTAAGAGCAGCTTCCAGATTCCGCATATGATAAAGTAACACACAAAGCAACTGAGTGGTGTACAATTTCAGTTTGTGCCCTGCATGCTATTTTCTTATATTTTCTCTGTTCATTATTGTAACACCTGCCCAATGATTCAGTGCTGATATTAGAGATACAAGCCATCAAGCCACTTAGGGAGATCAGCATCAATTCATCTGATTAACTGATAATCTAATACTGAATGTCTCATATGTATCAGGCACTATTTTGTGTGCTGATGCACTATTGAAAAAAGTCAGGCAAAGTATTGACGTAAGGAAGCTTATATTCTACTGAAGGAAAAAATAGACAATTAAGTACAAATATACATAAATACATGAATGAATACATCAATGAGTAACTTCAGGAAATCACATGTGCTATGGGAAAAAAAAGAACCTAATAACAGAGAATGTTGGGCCGAGTTACTTTCTATTCAAGGGTCCATCTCTCTGTTAAGGTAATATTTGATCCTGGATGTAGTGTTGAGAAAAACTGCATGGTTCAAGGTACAGGGAAGATCATTCTAGGTGAAGGAAAACCACAAATGTAAAATGACCAATGAAATTCATAAGAGATTCCAGGGTGTTCTAACATTATCGTTTATTTTCTAGGAAACTGTTTTATCACAAATCAAGATAAAAAAATAATTGCTTCATGGAGCAAAAAGAAAGCAGGATTCTCAAGCATTTCAGACCTGCAACAACAGGTATTTCTATTTAAAAATTTCTAATAATGAAGGTATTTCTTAAATTTTAGGTAGAGATGGTATTCAAATATTTTGCAGTCAATCAGAATGGACTTGATCAGGGATGCTGCTTAGAAGTCAGCTCTTGAAGCATTGCTATAAAACTTAAGTATCATCAAGAAAATACAGCACTGGCTGGGAACAGCTCTGCTAAAGAGTAATAGCCTTTCTTATTCTAAGTCATCAGGACTGTATCAATAGCAGCATGATTTTCATAATTCTTAAAGGCATAAAATGATACAAGAGAGAATCCAATCTAAAGGTTGCCCTCGCCCTATCCACACTGTGACCCACTCACCTCAATGGTAGTTCCAGATGGAAATGCCAATATAGTCTGTATATTGAAAATTGAATCCCCTAAAGAAGCTTCTGTATATACTAAAGGCCCCATGCCCTTAGACCAGCCTGCTCCCTCTTACAGTCTGGGAGCCCTCAGTGCCGGGAGGCAGCCTGGTGATCAGGGCAAGGTGACAACCCCATCACACCTCTGCTGCTGCCACTGCCTGCAGTGCAAGCCTCTGCTGGCCCTGATTACCTGAAACTCGGGCGGTCCTAGGCAGCTGGGCAGCTGCCATCTGAGAATTGCCTGTACCTCAGGCTGGCCCTGGGCAGTTATGGGCTGAAGGGACTCTGGAGGCAGGCACACCCAGAGGGTCTGAGGTGATTGGGCACCACTGTCTTATTACTGTGGGTGCCACCATCTTTGAGGGCGTGGCATCAATTAGCATATTCTCTCCTTATTGATTGTGGGTGTCACCATCTTTGTGAGGGTATGATTGTCAAGTAGCATATTCCCTCTTTATTAGATAGGATATAAGAGTCTAAGCAACTGAATGACCGAATGGCCAATCAAACCAACAACTGAATGACCAGTTGACCAGTCACCATGGTGAGCACTGAGCACCAGGGGGCAGATGCTCAATGCAGGAGCTGCCCCCTGGTGGTCAGTGTGCTCCCACAGTGAGAGCATCATTCAGCTGACCAACAGGCACCAGACACAGGGCTCATGGCTGGCGAACACCACTGCAGGGGTATGAGCCTCTCCCAACTAAACTGATGGGCGCGAGCCCACGGCAGGTTCAGAAGGCCGGGATGAGTGGGAGCAGTAGCCATAAGAGGCAAGCAGTATGGGACTGCTGGTTCTGGCTCAATCCCTGCAGGCCATGCCAAGGAACCCCATGGGTGCACGAATCCATGCACCAGGCCTCTAGCATTGTTATGAAAAAGAATAATAAACAACAAGATGTAGCAGTGAAATGCAAAATATTTTATGTAGTGACAACAAAAATAAGTAAATTAAGGAATAAGGATCTTAACTGTTAATGAGTGGGTGGTCTTACCAAGAGGATGAGTTTGGAAGCAATACCTACAAGGAGATAAGTAATCTGGTTGCACATATGTTTGTGGGGAAAACATTCCAAGCAGAAGGAAATACAAATGCCATGGTGCTGAGGTAGGAGAGAAACAAGCAAGTCATCAGAAAAGGGGACTAGTGAAGACAAAGCAGATTATGCAAAGAACAGATAAACAGGCAGAGAAGCAGGGGAGAAACAAGTTTTCCACGCCTTGGAGATAACAACAAAGCCCTAGCTTTTGCTCTGAGTAAAAGAGGGAGCTGATGGGGGTTCTCAGCGGATTATGGGTGCTGTTCTGTGCATTTTGGATCAAGTGCGTCTCTGTCTCCTCTTCCTTTCTTTTGCAAGAATGTGTATCACCATAAGGGAATTGATATATATTTATGAATCTTCCTGAACTCCATAAACATAATTTGTATAGTTCTTGGTTTCTAAGGCTATACTTTAAAGATATTATTTACATAAGAATCCTATCCATCCATTCTCAGCTTCTTCTGATTTTGTACATTTCTTTTTTTATCAGGTTTTATGGTAGATATTAACAGAAGCTCTTGATCTAGGAATTCTAATTAAACTAAATTTCTAAATAAAAATCATAATACCTATTTATTTTAAAATCCCTTTCAAGATACAGAACTTAGAGAAAGAAATATGAAAATTTCTCAGAGTAGGAGAGATACCCTCAGACATCATAAACATTGACACAGAAGAAATCTAAAGGATAGAAGACACTAAATGATATAATGATATTTCAGGCATAGCATCCTAGCAACTGAGAAGAGCAAGCTTTGGATTTTATTAACCTTCCCTTGATAAGAAATAACTAGAACAGCCCCTAATACTAACCACTGGTTATTTTAGTATAAAAGAACCACTGGTTAGTATTGAAACCAGCTAAACAGACACTGTAGGCAAAATATACTTATATAATTCAATACAACATGAAGAACATGTAAAGTGGAAACATACCAATTTCTGCTTTCAAACTTTACATAAGCCTGATACTTATGCCTAACAAATTGGTCACAAAAATAAAGCTACAAAAACAAAACAAAACAAACAAACAAAAAACACCTCTCACTTTTGAGTTTAGTTGTGAAAACCGAATAAATACTAGCAAATCTAATTCAGCATCTTAAAAATAATACACTGCAAACAAGTACTAATTTTATAAGAATGCTAGTGTTCAATATTAGAAAATCTAGTAATATAGGTTAAAAGTTTTTACTTTTAATTTTATTATTTTAATAAACCCTGAAATGTTTAGCAAAACTCAAAATCCAGGCCTGAGCATACTTTTAGCACAAAGGGAATATAAGTAACTTCTTCAATACAATAAAGGACAGGCCACTATTCTCAATGATTCAACAATTTTGATTTCATAGATCAGTGTTCCACCAGGATGTTGGCCCTCCATGTGCCCTGGTTCTGCGTCCATGAATTGTTAATGTATATATGGTGGGGGTGGCATGATTCCAGAAATTCCAAAAAAGCCAAATTTGAATTTGCCACTTACTGAGCACTACTCTGAATCCATGTAAATGCAGTGATATGGAGGCATATCCTGCTATACCCTATGCTCGGATCTGAAGATTTCTTCATCAGGTTTTATGATGGACATTAACAGAAGCACTTGATCTAGGAAAACTGAGGAAAACTAAAATTGGAAATAAAAAATCATCACCCCTATTTATTTTAAAATCCCTTTCAAAATGCAGAACTTAGAGAAATAACTTACATGCAAATACCTACTATGCCATTTCATATAAGGGACTTCAGTTAAGTATCCTCAGATTTTGGTATTCTAGTAGTGGGGGAAGGGAGTGCTGGAAATCTCCCTTGAATACTGAGGGACAACTTCCTATAAAGAAGAATGAAGGCAGACAGTTCCCATTTTGCTTTGCTTTCTATTAAAAATTATTAATGTTGTCGAAACTGGTTTGGCTCAGTGGATAGAGCATTGGCCTGTGGACTGAAAGGTCCCAGGTTCAATTCTGGTCAAGGGCATGTTCCTTGGTTGTGGGCAGATCCTCAGGAGGGATGTGCAGAAGGCAGCTGATTGATGTTTCTCTCAACCATGTTTCTAACTCTGTCCCTCTCCCTTCCTCTCTGTAAACAAAAATCAATAAAATATATATTTTTTAAATATTACCAATGTTGATATAATTGCAAGTGTCTCCCTTCCCCCCACCTTTGCTCACCTCCAACCACCCAGACTCCCCCTACCTTGGCCTTTACCAAATTATTGTCCCTTTTCTTAGGGTGTGCATTTACATTCTTTGGATAATCCCTTCATATTCTTTCTCTAGTACTCACACACCCTCCCTTTGGGCACTGGCCAGTCTGTTCCATGTATCCAGAATTCCAGTCCCATTTGGGTTCTCAGTTTATTTTGTTCATTAGAATGCCACATATTAGTGAGACATGAGATAGACTTTGTCATTCATGGAATTTACACCATAATGAAGGGTGAATTTTGAATGAGGACCCACAATGAGGTGAACAATCTAAGTGTACATTTGTGGGCAACACATTCCATCCAGGCACAGATTTGAGGACAGTGAGGTATAGTTGACAATTGAATGGAACACAGCCATTAGCAATAGAATCAGACCAAGGCTTCTAACACTCCTATCACTTTCTAGCTTCATTACCTGTCAATGTTTGGGCAGCTCTCATAACTGCAATCGAAAGAGGAGGAGGAGCTGAAACCGGTTTGGATCAGTGGATAGAGTGTTGGCCTGCAGACTGAAAGGTTCCAGGTTCGATTCCAGTCAAGGGCATGTACCTTGGTTTCGGGCACATCCCCAGTAGGGGGCGTACAGGAGGCGGCTGATTGATGTCTCTCTCTCATCGATGTTTCTAACTCTCTATTCCTCTCTTTAAAAAATCAATAAAATACATTTTAAAAAAGAGGAGGAGAAAGGAGAAGTCACCCATGAAATTTTAAGGGAGGAAAAGAAGAAAACATCACCCACCACCCCTTCTCCCCAGCAATAAATAGGTAACATGAGGTTTGCTTTAATTTCCAGTGAAGACACCTTCAGTATAACAGGCAGCTGAGAATCAACAGAAATAGCTTCCTATGATCTTCATAATTCCTATTATCTTAAAACTAGAAGCAATTCTCCATGGTTTTTACCTCTCTGAATTTTGTAAGCTTCTAATTAAGCTATAATATACAATCAATTATAAAAACTTTTCAGTTTAAGAGGTGATAAAAGTGGGAATTTGTGCATTCTAGAAATGATGAAATGCAGTACCCCAAGGAATTTCTATTTCTCTCTGAAATCTTGATACCGTATTATTATGCACAGCCCTTTTGAGATGAGTATTTTTCTTCTTTGTGTCCTTAGCATAGAGTTATTGTTTATACAATGTTTATGTAGTGAATGAATAAATGAATCTCCCCCTCACATCACACAAACATACTCCTCCATGTGCACACAGAGAAAGAGAATAACAGAACTCCCATAATGATATTGGCCACACAATTACATTATGTATTGTGTTTCTGTTCTTAGTTTATCTGTTATATTACATCAGAAAAAATAAAGTAACTGGACATCTCAGAGAGTAAAGAAGTGAAAGATGGCCCGTCCTATTTAATTACCCCAGTGTAGCCAACCATGATGATAAATTAACAACCTACTCGGAGAGTGTATCAAGTGCATTTTGTTTGGGTAAGTTCCCAGTAGTGTAACTTCCCTTGTATTAAATGTCTATGCTCAATTATAGAAATGTTGGGTTTTTCTTTAATGGCCATTTTCAAATATATTAGCCTCTATCAGTCTCTTGACATTTAACTTCTCTGCATTTGATAATGACATTCTGGGCTTCTTTTGACCTTGGTTTAGTTCCCCTAAGGCTATGACACTGGACTTCTAGCTCTTCTGCTTGTAGCTTCCCAATTAGCTCCCCAAGTTCCTTCTTCTTCCTTTTTTAAGGTATCTAATAAATTCCAGCTTCCTCAGTCCCTACCACCAGAGGAACAATACTCAACTTGAATTGCTGCCAAGTCCAGTGAAGTCTCTCAACTCACTGATTTTCAGCAATTAAAGAGAGACGTAAATATCCACAGCTGCCAATCAATGGACTTTTCTCCATGCTGGTATATTTCGCAGATTTGAGGGGTACAGTGTTTCTCTCCCTGCAGACTACAGCTGCAAATTTGCAACATTTGAATTTCTGTTCACTTGCCATTTGAAAATTTTGTTCCGAAAAATTAAAACTTTTTGTGCTGGGGAAAAAAAAAAAAAAGTCAGCATTCTCCATAAGAACCATATAAGGCAAGGATCTGATGGAAGACCATTTAGCTGCTACAAAATGAATTCTAAAGGGCTTTAAATCATACTCCACCAACAATGTCTCCCCTCTGATACCTTCATAAATAGGTTATTCTTGTAAATTTGGAAGTGCCTCAAAGCAATAAGACATTAGTGTTGTAGAAAAAATCTTCCTATAAGTGGCCATGTTCCCCAATTCTTAATATGTTTCAATTATATGCCCATGCCTACATATTAATATTTTGCAAATAATGGGTTTTCTTTTTGAGGTCTAATAAACAAACTTCTATTGATTCTTGCTTAGATCAGGTCTTTAAATCACTTTCTCACTGTGAAGATATTGTTTCATTAAACACTTTTGTCCAACTCATCCAATGTTTCAATGCAAGATACAGTCCTTTGACTCAAATCGCTGGCTAATTAATTTTTCTCACAAATACTTCTTTTATTCACCTTTGTTTGGTTCACAATCACCATTTTATACCTTCGAAGAACACGTTTTGGGGATAGTCTAATAGCCTATGATGGAGAGTAGAGTTAAAGGATCATTGATAGGAGTTTGTTAACAATCTTTAGGTGGAAAGGCAGAGGGAAGAGAAGTGGTCTCGGGGAGAAGAAAAAGCAAGTTATTAGCAATGTTTAGGCTATTTGGACATTGGTGAACAGCTAAGAAATATAGTCCAAGCTGTAAAAGACATCAGCAACAAGCAACTAATCCAATCCACCAGCAGAATCTTATACAACAAACTCTATGTCTAACCCTAAAAAAAGCAGCCCCCGTTTCTTCATTCAAATACCATTCCAATAGAGAAAGACAGAACTACTATGAAACGAAGCAAAGTAGATACCATGCCTTTCAGCACCTCTTTAAGGGGTATGAAGGTGGGAAGGCACCTAGGGATTGCCAATGGATGCATCCTAGTTTGCCTGCTTTTGAGTCCCTACTTAAAACCCTGTAGGAATGAGGCTTCTATGTCTAGAGAATACTGTCAGGTAGAGAACCAAGGGACTCAAGGAATGAGATAATGGGCCTTATCCACAAATCAACTGCACACGCAGTAATCTTGACAGAGCAACAGGCTATAATCAGGTAAAGCAACACATTTCCAAGAAACAAAAGAGGACAGAATAATGAGCATCAGGAGGGGAAATGAGGCCAACCCCGATAACACCACCCTATAGAGCAGTGGTTCTCAACCTTCCTAATGCTGCGACCCTTTAAGACAGCTCCTCATGTGGTGGTGACCCCCAACCATAAAATTATTTCTGTTGCTACTTCATCACTGTAATTTTGCTACTGTTATGAACTGTAATGTAAATATCTGATAGGCAGGATGTATTTTCATTGTTACAAATGGAACATAATTAAAGCATAGTGATTAATCACAAAAACAATGTGTAATTATATATTGTGAAATGTTTATTTCTAATTACAAATAAATGAAATTTTGTCTTGAATCGTGGTGTAGCATGGGTAACAGTCTTCATATGACAACAGTAAACTACATTGCTACACTTTGCTACACCTAGGAGCGGTCTGTTGGTTCCTAAGACCATGGGAAATATGTGTTTTCTGATGGTCTTAGGCGACCCCAGTGAAAGGGTCATTCGACCCCCAAAGGGGTCGCAACCCACAGGTTGAGAACTGCTGCTATAGAGGAAGCAGTAAAGGAGAGCAGGGAAGTGGCCATTAACCTTGCTGACTGTGGTGAGAACCTGATGAGCTTAGAAGTGTAGACAGAGCTAGACTTCTGAGCCACAGGAAGAAGAAATTATTCCCAATACAGGATAGCCTGTTTGATTCGTTTTGGTAGCCTACGAATAAAATATCCCATATGTTTCTGATTGTGAGTGAAATGGAGGGGAAAAATAAAACATCCCGCTTTCAAAGTGGCATCCAAATGTTCTCAAAGCTCTCCTTCTGTAGAAGGGGGTTCTATTATGGTCCCCAGAAAGGTTATGACGGATGGGGCGTGTAGTTCATGAAGAATTTGCACAGGTGTCTGAGCAATATGATTCTTTTCGAAAGCTCACTGAAATGCTGTTGCTTGTGTGGAGAAGTGTAATTTTAAAATGTTATTTGGACACGACCGATGGCACATAACGTTAAACCGGGAAATTGGGATGACTAAAACGTCTAATTATTAGATACAAAAGCAAATTTTGGATAACATTTCATCTGGTTAGGACACAGATGAAATGGAAAAATACAGGGATATACTGCAACATCAGAAAAAAAAAATGCCCGGTGTAGCCATTTCCTTTTTACCACTTTTTTATGTGGTTCAAAACGTTCCTTACACTTAATTTTGGAGAGATGTTCATTGTATTTTAATGTGTGCATGTTTTTCGAATTTATATTTTAGCTAAAGGTATTGCAGCTGTTTCTTTTATTTTTTTTATCCCAAGAAAAGTCTAAGTACTACTCCATGCTTCCTTCTCATTTTTATGGATTGTAATTTTATATTTAAATAACTCACCTAAAAAAAAATGACTTTGGTGCCTGGCTTGTGGGGAGACGCTGGCTCATTATTTTTCCAATTAGCAAAATCTCCCAATATAACTTAATGAATCATCTATCCCCTTATGGATGGTTTCCGATGGTTACATAACGCTATTAGATGGTAATGAATGTATTTCGGGGAGCGGGCATGTTTCCAGGCTACCGCTGTTACCCCAATCTGGCTGTTGATTCTTGGATTCTCACCGTATATTCTACTCACTGTCATTTTATAATGCTTTTTAATAGCTCATTGGGGAAGCCTCGCTATATTGTGCCTTTAATTTTCTTCCTCCATTACACATGCCTTCGGAGGTCTGTAGAAATATTTTGTCCTATTTAAACACATCCCGCCGAAATGGAATTACGCTAAAATAAAATACATAAATTGACTAGGGAATTTTAGGAAAATGAAATGCTCTGCCCAGACTGGTGTCCCGCTGCTCTTCCAATATAGCCAGGAATGTCTCACCTTGGGTTTCTCCCTGCCTCCTCCGCTCTTCCCCAGATATTGTCACAGCTTGTCCCCTCACTGTATTCGGGTTTCCAGTATTTTCCAAAGAGTAACTGATATAACATATAACCAATGTATAAGCTGGATAATATAAAAGTCCACAAGCAAAAAGAGTTTTGTATGTTACCCGATAATTCCTCAGCTCCTAGAACAGTGCTTGGCACATCAAAAAATTCTCAATAAATGCTAGTATCCTTCCAAGAAATGGATAACCACACTTAACTGCCGCCTACATTCGGTAGCTTGTGAGTCCTCAGCGAGGTCACTCTGATCAGCAAGCTCCTCATCCTTCTCCAGGTCTCCAAATCTCTCCTGAATTTTTTGTGTGGGGGTCTATGAAGAGGAAAATAATTTCATATTTAACCATTCAGACATCCTTCCACTGCCCCATCTCTCTTAGAGTTCCTCAGAGCCTGTCTCTCAAATGACTGCACTTAGTCAACACTCATTGCTTCCTTCAGATTGCTTCTCAGAGCCTGTCCTGAATTTTGAACAATGAATTGCTTATGAAGCACCAACTGGGGGTCAGGCAATACTGGGGACACCCTGTAAATGGGCTCCTTGGAGCCTCTCGGTAACCCCTCAGGTCTATTGTATCAACTCCCACATTATTAGTTTGAAAAGCATGGAGTTGAAATAAGTTGTCTGCAGTGACATAACTACTATGGAGCAGATCCAAGATTTTGGACATAATGAAAAAAACTTCACAGCCAGATCTCTCTCTCTCTCTCTCTCTCTCTCTCTCTCTCTCTCTCTCCCTCCCTCCCTCCCTTCCTCTTCTCTTCTCTTCTCTTCTCTTCTCTTCTCTTCTCTTCTCTCTCTTCTCTTCTCTTCTCTTCTCTTCTCTTCTCTTCTCTTCTCTTCTCTTCTCTTCTCTTCTCTCTCTCTCTTTCTCTCTCTCTCTCTCAGGAGCTATGTATGTATCCACAATTAGCTAACCTGCAAATCCAGAGACTTCCACAGTGACCTTTAGATTCGCAGAGCACACTAAAAGCTATTATGGTTTCTTACAGGGAAAAGCACAGATTAAAATCAGCCAGAGAAAACTGAGTCTAGGGCAGAGACAGGGTTTCAAACACGAATGTGTAGGACACATTATCCTCCCAGCATTGATGTGTGACAATACTCATAGGGTATTGCCAACCAGGGAATTTCAGTCAAGCCTTAAATCCCAAATTATTTCTGGGACTTCATTATGTAGCCATGACTGACTGATTCATTGCCTATCAACTCAGTTTCAAGGTCAGCTGATTCTATGTGACCTAAATCACATGATTGCTCTTTCTGTTGTGGCCATCCCCCACCCCAAGTCTATGAGGTGATGAGGTGTAGTTTCTGCATCCTAAGTGTCCATGTAATCCTCCGCCTTAAAGAAATATACTCCTATCAGGTATGACATACATTACCTCCTAGAAACTGAGAACAACAGCCAGATCTCTCTTTGGGCCAAGCCAAAATCTTTATTATTATCAATACCTGAGTTGTCTTTCAAATTTTCTTGTAAAAAAACTATATATATATTTACCTAGTATGGTGCCCAGGAGGCTTTCCCAAGTTATGTAAACAAACTCAAACTTGTAAACCAGGGAAGTCACTGCAACAGACTGGAGATAGGCTGCAACATACACAGAGACCAGATTTGATCGTCATGTCAGCTGTTTCCCCAAGTGCTATGCTCCATCTCTCAAAGCTTGTTAGAGACTTGGCAGGTCTTTACAGTACTAAGTCGAGAAAAAGCTCAGATAACGGGGAAAGTGAAACATCAGGACTATAAACTGCTAATTGCCAATCCCATATGCTTGCAATGCAAACGCAGCAAGGATTACCGGTGGTGAGAAATCGCTGAAGTTTGTGCTCAGACAGCTAGTAGGAAGATGGAATTATGTCAAATCATATTTGTCAGTATTACGTCCTCATTCCCAAGTCAAGAATCCTTAAAGTAGAGACTTAGGATTCCTTATTAAAATTTCAGCGCTCCCAAGCTATTTTTCTATATTTCTATGCAATCTACTTAACCTTTTTTTATATGTTTTGGGGTTACAGGGTTGACTAGCAAGGTAGAAGTATACTTTATAAAAACAATCAACATAGACTGCATGAGTTCAAATCCAACTTCACCAGATTAATCTTTCTGAGCCTCAGTTTCCTGTTCTACCATAAACAGAATCCACAAGGTGTTTGTCACAGAGAAAAGACTCAATACTGTGTTATGAATGCCAGCAGTCTTGATCCGGCATCTAGAAGCATTCTGGAATCTGGAAAAGGGGCTGAGTGTAAATTAAATAAGAGTCCAGAGATGAAACAT
Source organism: Lasiurus borealis (assembly GCA_004026805.1). Classification (NCBI taxonomy): domain Eukaryota; kingdom Metazoa; phylum Chordata; class Mammalia; order Chiroptera; family Vespertilionidae; genus Lasiurus; species Lasiurus borealis. The sequence continues at coordinate 13,403 of PVJN01015265.1, read as the reverse complement.
AATTTTGAAAGGCACTAGGGAGAGGGAGCAAAGGAGCTTGGCTGAAGAAACCAAGTTCTCCTTGTCTCAGGACCCCTTGCTTTTTATTAACACAAATTGTCCTAAGGCAAGGTAGAGATACACACTTCAAAAGGTAGGGTGCAGTACAGAATCCATTGTCAGATTGAGGAATGGCCTTCGGCTGTTTAGGTTTTTGGCCAACAGGAGGCAGTAACATGTAGATTAAGATGCCCTTAGCTGTCTGGCAGCAAGCAATCATCCTTTTTAGGTTTGGGGAAATGCCTTTGGACATTCCCAACAGGTGATAACATCTGTGACTCAGCCCTTGTTGAATCCCCAAGTTCCATCAACCTTTCAATGAAACTCTTGCAATTATGACATGCTGGAACTGGCTTCTGGCATGTTATCTAGTATTATTATCACTGTAGCATTTGGATGAAGCAAACAAAAAAAAAACAAAAAAAAAGATAGTTTTACTGTTAAATATGCCTAGTCCAAAGTGATTTATTGTTAACTGAGTTTAAAATCAGCAAGGCTACTACTGCAGATGGTTGGGAAACAAATAGTTTCTGACTAAAGGATCAGAGTATCATTATCATGAGTTAGTAAAAATTCAAAGTATGAAGGGCATGACTAATCTGGTATTACTCTTACTCAATAAATGAATGTGAATTCTGAAAGGAATAAATAACTATAGAATGCAAAATATAATGGTTAATAGTATTGTCCCTTCTCTAATATCCCCAGTCACCTCCAAAGATATGCGTCTCAGCTGAGGAGAGGAATGTTATGTTTCTGTTCTCTTGTTAATAACAGAATAGAGGATCATTAGGAATCTTTTTCAATCCACAAATGAGATAAAGTGGAAAATAGCATGTAGTTATAGAGGGATGATTCAGAGGTAGTTAAAGTCCTCAGAAATTCCTTTTCTTTCTTTTCCAATTACAGGTTGATGCTCATTAATCATTGGTTTTTAAAACCTCTATTCTTTACTACTTATAAAGATGTAGTAAACCTGTATTTTAAACCTGTTGTTTAAAATAAGTAGATCCGAGACCAGTTTGGCTCAGGCTGTTTCCAAATCTTAGCTGTTGTAAATCGTGCTGCTATGAACATAGGGGTGCATATATCCTTTCTGATTGGTGTTTCTAGTTTCTTGGGATATATTCCTAGAAGTGGGATCACTGGGTTAAATGGGAGTTCCATTTTTAATTTTTTGAGGAAACTCCATACTGTTCTCCACAGTGGCTGCACCAGTCTGCATTCCCACCAGAAGTACACGAGGGTTCCTTTTTCTCCCCATCCTTGCCAACACTTTTGGTTGTTGATGATTGCCATTCCGACAGGTGTGAGATGGTACCTCATTGTCGTTTGATTTGCATCTCTCAAATAATTAGTGACATTGAGCATGTGTTCATATGTCTCTTGGCCTTCCTTATGTCTTCTTTTGAAAAGTACCTATTTAGGTCCATAAAGGGTCATTTATCTTCCTTTTATTGAGTTGTAAGAGTTACCTATAAATATCGGAGATTAAACCTTTATCAGTGATAACATTTGCAAATATGTTCTCCCATACAGTGGGCTTTCTTGTTTTGTTGATGGTTTCTTTTGCTGTGCAAAAGCTTTTTATTTTGATGTAGTCCCATTTGTTGATTTGCTCTTTAGCTTCTATTGCCCTAGGAGCAATATCAGTGAAGAAGTTCCTTTGGCATATGTCTGGGATTTCACTATCTGTGGATTCCTCTAGTATTTTTATGGTTTTCTGTCTTATGTTTAAGTCCTTTATCTATTTTGAGTTTATTTTTGTGTATGGTGTAAGTTGGTGGTCTAGTTTCATTTTTTTTTCATGTATCTGTCCAATTTTCCCAACACCATTTTAATGAAGAGACTTTGTGTGTGTGTGTGTTTTACCATTTTATTTTTATTTTTTTATTTTATTTTTTAGAATAATTTTCTTATTGTTTAAAGTATTACTTATAGTAGTACATAGATCTCCTTTTTTTTTCTCCCATTGACCTGTCACATACCCTCACCCCACCCCCTCAGTGTCTTGTGTCTATTGGTGTGCTTATATGCATGCATACAAGTCCTTTGGATGATTTATTTCCCTCCCTCCCCAGCACTCCCCATCTTTCCCACTGTAATCTGACAGTCTGTTTGATGCTTTACTATCTCTGTATCTATCTTTTTGTTCATCAGTGTATAATGTTTTTTATTTTCCATAAATGAGTGAGATCATGTGGTAGTTTTCTTTCATTGCCTGGTTTATTTCACTTAGCATAATGCTCTCTGGGTCCATCTATGCTGCTGCAAATGCTAAGAATTCCTTCTTTTTTGTAGCAGCATAGTATTCCATTGTGTGGATTTACCATAGTTTTCTAATCCACTTCTCTCCTGATGGGCATTTAGGCTGTTTCCAATCTTAGGTATGGTGAATTGTGCTGCTATGAACATAGGGGTACATATATCCTTTCTGATTGGTGTCTCTAGTTTCTTAGGATATATTCCTAGGAGTGGGATTACTGGGTCAAAATGGGGGTTCCATTTTTAGTTTTTTGAGGAAACTCCATACTGTTTCCCACAGTGGCTGTGTCAGTCTGCATTCCCACCGACAGTGCACAAGGGTTCCTTTTTCTCCTCATTCTCCCCAGCACTGTTGTTTGTTAATTTATTGACAATTGCCATTTGACAGGTGTGAGATGGTACCGAATTATTGTTTTGATTTGCATCTCTCAGATAATTAGTGACTTTGAACATGTTTTCATGTGTCTCTTGGCCTTCCTTCTGTCCTCTTTCAAAAAGATTCTATTTAGGTCTGTTGCCCAACTTTTTTGTTGGATCATTTATGTTCCTTTTATTAAGTTGTATAAGTTGGCTGTAGATATTGGAGAGTAAACCTTTATCAGTGATAACATTGGCAAATATGTTCTCCCATACAGTGGGCTTTCTTTTGCTGTGTAAAAGCTTTTTATTTTTATGCAGTCCCATTTGTTTATTTTCTCTTTAGCTTTCATTGCCCTAGGAGGAGTATCAGTGAAGAAATTGCTTCAGCATATGTCTGAGATTTCTTTGCCTGTGGATTCCTCTAGCATTTTTATGGTTTCCCGTCCCACAATGGGGATTGAGCCCGCAACCTGGACATGTGCCCTGATCAGAAATCAAGTGGTGACCTTCTGGTTCATAGGTTGATGCTCACCCACTGAACAACACAGGCGAGGCTTCATTGAGTTTTTAAAATGTGATCCGTACTGCACTTATTTTCTTTCATTAATGTTGCTCCTACATATTCCTGTTATCCTCATTTTTGGATGAAAATATAGTGGTACCTTGAGATACGAGTGCCCTAATATATGAGATTTTTGAGATATGAGCCCTCGAGCGAGCGATTTTTGCTTTGAAATACGAGCAACATTTGAGATAGGAGTAATCGCGTGGATCAGCTGGCTGTACGGCTGTACATGACCCACCAGTTTACCATGACTCGAGTGTCTCATAGTTTCCCACGCTTCAAGGTTACGGAACGAATTAAACTCATATCTCGAGGTACCGCTGTACAGAGATTGTGATCAAGCCTGTCGTTTGGGACTTTCTATAATATCCTCTGACCTAGAAACTTCTTCACTATTCATGGTGCTTGAGTTATTCTGAAGACATTGTGAACATTCCCGACATAGTCACGCAGGTGAGATGTGTCAGAACTCCAGCCACTATGAGAAATCAGGGACAGGCATTTAGGAAATATGGTAATTAAGATGCCATGATTTCACTGCTGGTCCCACACATTTTGCGACTCTCTCGGAAGTCCGCATCCAGCCATCAGATTCCTCTGTACTCACAATGTGCCTCCAATAGAGAAGTAAATTACAGTACATCTGTAAATGACATTGAATATATCCCGATGTAGAGAAACAGGCACACTTGGGCAATGGATGCTACTATTGCTCAGCTGCCTTCCTTTACGAAGGAGCATTATCACACAGGATGAAAGCAGCATGCTATCTAAAAGGAAGCAGAGAGAGCCAGATCCCAACACCTGCCCTGATTTCATTGCTTACAGAATTCCATTTGTTCTCAGCCAAGTGTGCAATCTGGGCCTCAGTAAAGGCCTCATTTACATTGATTTCTCAACATTTCGTCATATGCCGATGCTCGCTTGCAATGCGCTGGACAATCGGCTATAATTACAAAAAGGGCGGGCGGGGGATTGGCAGATTTGTGTCAACTTCACTTTGAACCAGGATGCTATGGAATGGCATGAGCATGCAATGTTAACAGTATGCATATGATTCCGGTCCCGTGTGCTCAAGGAGCTGACATTTTAGAGTGCCCCGCCCCTAACATTCTAATGCATGTCAACTCAGTATGTAAATATCAGTGATTCTGGTGAAGTTTGCAATGTGGAGCCCAATGTTAAGGAGCACCATTCCAGAGAACTAGAGGTTTCCCTTCCCCTCTAAAACCTGAAACGGAGGATACTATCGCAAAGCAAATCAGCTTACAAAGTTGCTTGGAGGTTAATCTATCAATAGATGTAAGGTGTGTAGGTAGGCCAGGACCTAAGATTGTATGCCAGTGGTAATGCATGATTGTCAATGAATATTTGCTTCTTTTACAGTCACGTACCTGTCTCCAACAATCACAAAACAAAATTAACATGAAAATTTCCAACCACAAACCCCAGATAATAGAGTTAATTAAGGGAAATATACCAGTGGTGCCTTGAGATACAAGTACCCTAACATACGAGATTTTTTGAGATACGAGCCGTCGAGCGAGAGATTTTTGCTTTGAAATACGAGCAACATTTGAGATAGGAGTAATCGTGCAGATCGGCTGGCTGCACACGACCTACCAGTTTACTGCGACTTGAGCGTCTCATAGTTTCCCATGCCTCAAGGTTACAGAACGAATTAAACTCGTATCTCGAGGTACCACTGTACTATTACTTACATGTTCTATATTCAATGCAGAGAGAGTGTTCTTATTCAGCCTATTTTGGAAACTTGCAAGTCTAGAGATGTGACCAGAGGAATCAGGGGACCAGGTTTACCAGACACGAATACACATGGGGTTCTTGGGTTGAAATAATGATTTTCGGAAGCCCTGATGGGAGAATGAGATGTGGTAGAAGGCTTTATTTGCACGGAATTACATTCCTCGGGTTGTAAAGTCTCCTGCCTCTTAAGCCAGTCCCCAAAAGTCACAGGTGGGGTTCCCGTAGAACCAAAAGGAGGGCCAGGGTTCAGAATATCTGTTCCAGGTGGCAGCTGGGCCCAGTCCAGCATCAGGTTAATTAAAGTCCACCAGTCCATTGTGAGGGTCCCCCATGGCCAGGAGACACATGGGTGAATTCAGGGAACCACCCTCTGCAGCAGGAGTCACAGCAGCACAGGCCAGCTAGAGAGGCAAGTGTCAAGATCATAACATACCAAGAGCACAAATTCATACTTTGTTCAGAAGTTTAAATATTTGGGTTTTGCAGTGGCTCCGCCTATTCTGGTTACTGACTTGCTCCCAGATGTGACTGACAAACAGGTAGGCAGCTTCCCGGGTCACCTGGACTGCCTTTTTCAGTCCCCTCCCCCATCACTCAGAGAGAACAGATTTAGAGAGTGTTCACCTGTATGTAGTATTCCGGTAAAGCCGTATAAATGGCATGCCTAGAGTATCTAGTCTTTTCTTTACTCCTTTCCCGTTAAATAATAACCAGATTATTACAACAGTCATCAGAAATGGAAAAGTCCTCCTCATCAGATATTTCGAAAGCATGACTGGGTTTTTGTGGTTGACCTTTATTCCTGAAAACAAGAACATGCTGGAATCTCTAATGAGAGGGCCATTTCGAGTTTGATTTCATATACACTGCCCCATATCCAAAGCACTTTCATAACAGAGTGGCTCATTGTTACACCTCCTAAAATATTGGGAAAGTGATGCGTGGTAACAGAAAAATTCATCCCTCTTAATAAGCTCTATCCCCAGAATAATTATTTATTGACTGCACAGTGTCTTAAGCCGTGTGTACCATAAAATGGCACCACCAGGCAGAAATTCTTCTAAATAGCATGGCAAGAGCTAGACGTACCGCGTTTTAGCAAATATAGAGCGCAGCGTAGGCATAAAAACAATCCTATGGACGGCACCTTGCCTCTGATGGTCCCTGCAGAAGGAACAGCGCCATGCCTCTAGCGTTGGAGAAGCCTCGTGTCTTCCATCAATAGGAGCATCCAGTAAAGGGCCCCCTCCACCTTTCAATGATATTTTCAAAGCAGCCTGCTTTAAAGTGCCTTTGAAAAGTTTACCCTGCAATTTCTCTCGCGTATATGGATCCGTTCGTCTTGTAAAATCCCAGGGCATTTCCAATAAGGAAGGTCATTTAGCTCATCCGGTCGATTATGGCTGTGATCCATTTCCCCAATGAGAAGCAAGGGAAGTATTCCTCGGTGTGTATCGGGGGAAAAAAAATACCTCTTAGACCATTAGGACTAAAACATTGCATATGCCACCAGCCCGAGGCACCTAATTTCATCACAGACGATTGATGATTCTGCCATCCAAGCTGAATCAGGCCCAGGACACTGAGACTTCTGCTGCAGGAGGGGAGGCGGGTTCCCAGCAGCCTTCATCCAGTTTTTAAAAAAATATATTTTATTGACACATAGAGTATTCAGAGTCATAAAAATATATCATGTTTATCACTGGTTTTATGGCATGAATAGATATGACACAGGGGCATTGAGCCATACAGGATCAGACAAGCTTTTATTTCACCCTAAGCTGCTTGGAATAATGCAGAGCTCAGCTTCTATCCTCTGAGCGGATAGGACAGATTTCATCCAAAATAAGCATTTAAGAAAACAAAAAACAGGAAAATCAATGCAGATGCATATATTAGGCAAAGGTCCTTCTTCTCATTGAGTTTGGTGCATGTGCTAAACTAGCCTGTTAGTAATCCCCAGGCACACGTCTGCTACAGGCATCTGATTGCTAACTTGGAGATGGTGAAAGATGCTCATCTTTCATGGATGTGGGAGCAGAGCCAGGAAATTTACCTTTAAGCACTTTGACTAACACCCCTAGTTTATGATTGCGTTATCACCCGGGCTCTGATATACATTTTTATGGAGAGCTATATCTGGAAGAATTATGATCCAAGACATTGGGCGTTTGAGTTACCAAGTGGACAAACAGCTTAAGGATGGAGCTAGCTTTCCAAAAAACACAGCTTCCATCATCTAGGGACAGGTTAGGGCAAAGTCGGAGGGACCACGTGTTAGTCTGAGTCCAGGGAGCAGAGGCCTTGCATTTGCATACAAATGGCAGGGGTAAGTAAGTGGAAAGGCAGCATTAAGAAATTTGCATCTGATTTAAGCCTTGTCCTATTCAGCCTGAATGCACTTGTCACAACGTGTTGGGCTGCGTGAGACTAGGAGCCAGGGGCAAAGATGAAGTTGAAAGAGATGATGGGGAATGAAGGCTTGACGAACAGGGATTGCACAGCTGTCAAGCGCTCTAAGACTTTCCCACAGAGAAATACATCCCTGATTGTTTAGCTCACCTGGAGGCATAGAAAAATCTCCTCTTACTTAACCCCACTCAGCAAGGCCCCTCCAAAGCTTGTTATTTTTCTTCCGAGGCCCCATCAGGTGCCCGTGACTTCTTCCTGCAGGTGGCAGTGAGTCCTTCAAAGCAGGGACCGTTTCATTAACAGGTGCCTATCCCATAATCCTCACTATCTCAGGATAGTGCAGCAAATCGCATACATGAGGCCCTACGTGAATAGTCGGTGAATAAAGAAAAAACGGACAGTCACAGAATAACATCATTCTAATCCTCAGCTTCTAGTGCACTTGCTTTGTGAACAGAGATGCATCACTATCCATAAGAGCAATCAAAAATAGAAAATTGAGCCGAGACTGGTTTGGCTCAGTGGATAGAGCGTCGGCTTGTGGACTGAAAGGTCCCAGGTTCGATTCCGGTGGGGGGCATGTACCTTGCTTGTGGGCACATCTCCACTGTGGGGCGTACAGGAGGAGGCTGATCGATGTCTCTCTCATCGATGTTTCTGACTTTCTATCCCTCTCCCTTCCTCTCTGTGAAAAATCAACAAAATATGTTAAAAAAAAATAGAAAATCGAGAGAAGACACGATTGCCTAAAGAAAACAAAAATAAACAGCTTTTGTTGCAAAACTCCCTCATCCTTGCTCCCAGCTTTTCAGATTCTGCTCTGGATTTTCTTTGGGTCCCAGATAGGACCCAGGAGCAGGTATGATCTCCATGTCAGACGAGGGTCAGTGGGTTTCAGTGGGAGGGAAGTCAGTGGGTTTCAGTGGGAGGGAGGTCAGTGGGTTTCAGTGGGAGGGAGGTCAGTGGGTTTCAGTGGGCCGTAATGGTTCCTGTTGATGCCCCTTATCTCCCAACCACCCCCTGCTGGTCGTTGGAAGTGGACCTGTCTTGTGAAAGCAAATTGTAACATTGAGCAAAGTTCATCATCTCTAAAAGTCGTCTCCAGTCTCAACTCCTGGAACCACTGAGTCAACAGGAATCAATCTCTTATGGTTCTGGTCCTCAGTCACAGGAGAGTAACCTTTGTGACATGAGATGGATTTATGTGAGCTTCTAGGTCACACAGCACTTTTTACCTGAGATGGATGCTCGTAAGGTCCAATTTCAAGGAGCAGGTATGGTCTCCATGTCAGACAAGGAACAGCAGTACACATGCCTGCAGCCGGATCTCAAAGAATCAAGCAAGAAAAGGGTTTCTGGTCACTAAAAATAAAGCGGTATATTATTTTGTTTCACTGTGTTTAAATCCGGTGTCAGCTGCCATATAATGAGCGAGGCAACAGCAGGCTGCTTTGGTTACAACCTGGTAGACACACTGAATTCTCTTGTGTCTCCCAGAACGGGAGGCGCTCGGAAGAGGGAGTTGGGCTCTTTTGCACGGTGGAGCCATTTACTGCTCAGGGTGGCCTGCTGGAGGATTGTGAAGAATTGCCGGCAGGCACTTTTCCCTGCTTGGAAAAGTGACCATGTTCATTGTCATCCACTTTGCCATTCCTTTATAGTCATCTTCTGATATAACAAAGTTCCTGTTAAAAATGCGAGCATTCAGCATTTACTTAGACCCTTATCACACACTGAGAAAATCAGATGGAGCTTAACTTGTCTTAGTGGCTTCCAAGACACTTCTGAGGTGTGCTCTTTAGAGGAGAGGGGGGGGGGGAAGTTTTCATCTATAAAAAATTAGATAGGGAAGATGATGTAGGTTTTCTAGCCAATTTCTTATCTTAAAGCAGTGGTTCTCAACCTTCCTAATGCCGTGACCCTTTAAGACAGCTCCTCATGTGACGGTGACCCCCAACCATAAAATTATTTCCGTTGCTACTTCATCACTGTAATTTTGCTACTGTTATGAACTGTAATGTAAATATCTGATAGGCAGGATATATTTTCATTGTTACAAATTGAACATAATTAAAGCATAGTGATTAATCACAAAAACTATGTAATTATATATTGTGAAATATTTATTTCTAATGACAAATAAATGAAATTTTGTCTTGAATCATGGTGTAGCATGGGTAACAGTCTTCATATGACAATAGTAAACTACATTGCTACACTTTGCTACACTGAGGAGCAGTCTGTTCCTTCCTAAGACCATGGGAAGTCGGTGTTTTCCGCTGATCTTAGGTGACCCCTGTGAAAGGGTCTTTTGACCCCCAAAGGGGTCGTGACCCACAGGTTGAGAACTGCTGTCTTAAAGCAACAGTGTGGAAAAAGGTGTGCCCTTGTTGTCCACTACTTATCCTGTTAGGCGGCAGAGTGCAAAGTCAGCATCTTGGGGCAGCTCAGGAAACCCCTGTTGTGTGGCCTTGGAAAAGCTATTGAACTTCTCTGTTGAATTAGTTTGCTCACCTATAAAACAAGGGACAATAAAATACTTAATTCTAAAAGATAAATGAGCTGACCCCTATAAAGCACCTAGAACAGTGGTTCTCAACCTTCCTAAGGCTGAGACCCTTGCCTACAGTTCCTCATGTGGTGGTGACCCCCAATCATGAAATTTTGCTACTGTTATGCATCGTGATGTAAATATCTGCATTTTCCAATGGTCTTAGGCAACCCCTGTGAAAGGGTCGTTCGACCCCCAAAGGGGTTGCGACCCACAGGTTGAGATCCGCTGACCTAGAACAATGCCTGGCCTAGAGTTAAGTGTTCTGTGTTAAATAGTATTTGTGAGGTCAAAAGGGTTCTTTTGGGAGCATTGGACCAAAGTTGCTTTTCTTGTTTCTTTTGTATCCGGTTCACAACACAACAAAATAGCTCTCCACTTTGAACTCTTCTTTGCAAACCAACCATGTTCATTGTCATCCACGTTGCCATTCCTTGATAGTCATCTTCCGATATAACACAGTTCCTGTCAAAAATGCGAGCATTCAGCATTTGCTTAGACCCTTATCACACACTGAGAAAATCAGAGGAATCACCTGCAGGGAGCTTTCATTGTCCATTGAATGAAGTTCCAACTTTGTCGGCCATGGTTCTAGGATCCCCTATCCTTAATAGAGTGGTCTCCACCTTTTTCATTCATTCTCTCCTACTACCTGATGAGGTATATCCAGTGATTTTCATTCTTCAAATGTATCTGAGCACTTGACTTCTGTGCCTTCTACCTGGAATGACTTTTTCCTCCAAATCACACCTGTTCTTCAAGGCTAAACTTGTATGTGTGTTTTTTTTTTTTTTTCCCATGAAAGATTGCCATTGATTTACACAGTCAGAAAAGATAACTTTCCCCTTCAGATATTGTGGTCAGTTTCTCACACCTTCTAAATGGAATTGGATTCTAAGCCTCGCTTACTTGTGTATCAGTCCCACTCCCACTCATAAACTATTTGCCTCCTGAAAACAGAAACAGCGATGCTATCTTTGTCCATAACAGACACTTGATAGATGTCTCATGAGTCAATAAATCTGCCTATCTCACGCATAGAAGCATGGATTTGACAAAAGCTCCATCCCTCCTACAACAAACAGAGGCAACATCTCCTAATATTCCATCAGGAAATACTTACTGAGAAACAAACTTGGCTGGTATTTGAGCCTGGTGTTCAGTATATAAAGATGAGTCTCTGACCTTGAAGGGTTTGAGACATTGACAGCCTCTTCTTAAAGACTATATTGAAGGAGTATATACATTATAGTTTGGTAAACTATGATGTGTCACAGATACAAATGACTCTGCCTGATGGACACCTGCATAGGCTTCCTGGGAAAGGCACCAGGAAGATCCTGGAGGTGTTTTCCAGGTAAAGTGATTGAGAATGACAGTAGGAGGAAGAAGCATCATCAAAGACCTTGCATTACCAAAGGAAGAGATACATAATAATTAGAAGAATAATTGGTATTTATTAGGTCCTTATATGTCAAACACGATACTAAACTTCTTAGTTATCATCATAAACCTGGGGGTTAGACCCAGTTATTTCCATTGTAATAAAGGATAAATTGTAGAGTTCTTTGTGGTATCTTCAGGATTCTTTTGGAGAAACAGAACCAACAGAATATGCAGGGTCGGGCAAAAGTAGATTTACAGTTGTAAGTATATGAAACACAGTTTATTTTTATACAATTTTTTATTAATTACTAGAGATCTGGTGCATGAAATTCATGCATGGGGGTGGGAGGAATCTCTCAGCCCAGCCTGCACCCTCTCCAATCTGGGACCCCTTAGGACTGCTGACTCCTAACCGCTCACCTGCCTGCCATCCTGATCCCCCTAACTGCTCTCCCCTGCCTGCCTGATCACTTCTAACCACCATGTCTTGGTCCAGAAGGACATCCAGAAGATGTTCAGTCTAATTAGCATGTTACCCTTTTATTAGTAGGGATTGCATTATTTTCCATAGAAACTGTTGGGGAGCACATGAGACTTGGTTGGAACGTTTGTAATGAGAATATTCTGATAAAAGGGAAGTGTGTGGAAGGCTGTCTCCCTGTTTATCAGAATTCTGACTTAGGGGACTCTTAGGGGAGTGTCAAAGGCAGCGCATCTAATTTATTCTTTGACCTTACCAAGCAAGTCTGAGCGTGTGTAGACTGCTGGGTGTTTACTGGCATCCTTATGCTTAATTCCTGGATGCCCTTGGACAATATAAACCCATGTGTCCTCCCAAGATTACTCACCCTACTGACTGTATCTAAAGATAAAAATTCCAATAAAAGCATAACAAGGCAGGAAATTGAGGCTGCTTGGATCCTGGAGCCAGGCAAGCCCCTTAGCCCTCTCCCACAGTGAAACTGTGTTGAAGTAATCTGTCCATCAGCCCTGGCAACAAACAACGATAAACCTACTGAAGGGGGATATAAGACATTTTGAGGGGGCTGGCTAGCAATCTGAACCTATGCCATAGTATGTGTGTGTGTGTGTGTGTGTGTGTGTGTGTGTATACACACATATATATATGTGTATATGTATATGTGTATATACATGTATATATGTATATGTGTGTATATGTATATACATATATACATATGTGTGTGTGAGTATGTACAAAATTCATGTATGGGGGTAGGGGTGTCCCTCAGTCCAGCCTGCACCCACTCTAATCCAGGATCCCTTGGTAAATGTCTGACTGCCTCTCGCAATCTGGGACCCCTAGCTCCTAACCACTCGCCTGCCTCCTGCCTGATCACCCCTAATCCCTCTATCTGCCTGCCGGATTGCCCTTAATCACCTCGAACCACACCCAGGACCCAAGCTTCCCTCCTGTGGCAGCCGCAGGAAGCCAGGGCCTGGGCTTCCCTCTCTCTGGCTGGCTGCAGGCACCCGGAACTATGGGCAGATAGCTCCCCTGGTTCACAGCCACAGGCACAGGCACCCAGGACCACAGGCAAGTGGCTTCTCCCAAACTGCAACAGCTGCTGCCAAGGACCATGGACGGGCAGCTTCTCCCAAGCCCAGCTTTGTCAGGAAGGATGTCTGATTACCCTTTTATTAGTATAGATATATATATATGAGAGATTTATTTTAAGAAATTGGCTCATGTGATAGCAGAGGCTGGGAAGCCCACAATATGAATGAAGGATAGGCTGTCAGGTTGAAGAAGCAGAGAAGAGTGGCAATTTGAGTTAGAAGGCAATTTGCTGGCAGAATTCCCCTTTTGGGGTTAAAGCCAGTTTTTTTCTCTTATAGCCTTCAACTGATTGGATGAGGCCCACTCACATTATTCTTTACTCAAATTCTACTGATTTAAATGTTAATCTACTCTAAAAAATACTTCCACAGAAACATCTAGAATAAGCCAAGATAACACATAAAATTTACCATCACATAAGGCCTATAGTGTTAAGGTCATTTAGTAAAATTCATATTACAAATACGCGGTGGAGCTGG
>PVJN01015264.1:0-44780 GCA_004026805.1 Lasiurus borealis | reverse complement strand
GCATACCCTACCCTCCCTGCCAGTGTCTTGTGTTCATTAGTTATGCTCATATGCATGCATACAAGTCCTTTGGTTGATCTCTTATTTACCCCACCTCTCCTTAACCTTCCTGTTGTAATTTGACAGTCTGTTTGATGCTTTACTGCCTCTGTACCTATCCTTTTGTTCATCAGTTTATAATGTTCTTTATTATCCATTACAACTTCTGAAGAAAATTTCTATCTAACTTCCTTCTGTAATAGCTATGTAGGTCGCACATAAAATTATTGGCACATTTAAATATTGCATAACTGATATGGTGTAATTATGCACATCGTGACTACTGTTTTATATTCTAACATTTAAACTCAGAGATAGAATTTTTTTATTTCTATACTAATAAGAACCTCAACTTTCTAACTGATGATAAGGTTTTCATTAACACGGTCTTTAGTTTACCTTGCAGCCCCAAGCATATGTTTACATACAGGATTTCTTTCCCAGATTAAGAATGTCTATTTTATTTTATTATTTTTTTAAATATTGTTGAAAGTATTACATATGTCCCCTTCTTTGTCCCATTGATTCCTTCTAGCCTGCCCTTGACCCCTGCCCCAGGTCTTCACCAAACTATTTATCTGTGTCCATGGGTTATGCTGCATATTGCATGTAAGTTCTTTGGTTTATCTCTTCCCAACCAGCCACCCACCTCTGCCTTCCTTCTAATATTTCACTGTATACACACACACACACACACACACACACACACACACACACACACTCCTCTCCTCTCATCAAATAAATGTTATACTGGGCAGTAATTAGTTCTAAGTTTATTGTTCCACAAATTACCTTCAGACTTGTCTTTCAAGGAATTTTAATTAAAGATAAATACAATTTGCTGTTTTATTATCCTAATAAAAACATTATTGAAAAAAAAAAGTTAAAGTCATGGTTTAGTGGAGTTTGTTTTTTTAAACAATATTCAGATATAGTGTTGCTTGGGAGTTTTAGACTATGGAATGCTAAGTTGTAGATGCTAAAAAGTAGGCTAAGGCCTTTGAAGGATCTCCCATTCCTTTGAAATATTTAACTCAATGCATCTTAATCCTGAAAACTGAAACAGGTCATCATGATAAATTATCAAAATGGATGTCAGTTACCTTCATTTGTTATAGAAGTTTGCCATAAGAATTCATCATTAGAGACCTAGCCGGTTTGGCTCAGTGAAGAGAGTGTCAGTCTACAGACTACTGAAGGGTCCTGGGTTTGATTCTGGTAAAAGGCATAGGCCAGCATTGCAGGCTCATTCCCCAGTAGGGGGCACACAGGAGGCAGCCAATCGATGATTCTCTCATCATGGATGTTTCTCTCTCTCTCTCTCTGTCTCTCTCTCTCTCTTTCTCTCTGTCTCCCTTCCTCTCTGAAATCAATACAAATATATTGTAAAAAAAAGAATTGATCATTAGAACAAAACACCAGAAAACACTTTTAGTTACATCATTTAGCTGTCTATGCAATACTTACCTTTAATATTTACTTAGCTAGACGGTATCCTGAAAGTTTGCATGGGAAATTCTGCAAGTTTCCCTTTAATTATGGAGCAGAATTTGTGTTTGAACATAATAATTAGAGGAGAATACCACATATATCATTGTATATAAAAATAAGAAAGCAAATCAAGATGGAATAAAAAATATTTATGACCGTGGACATTTGAGTTTTGCGTTTTAAATGTAATTTTAAAAGTCCTTTTTTGTTTTTAATTGAATAAAAAAGGGATGTTTCAATATTTTCCCTCTTTAGCATTTGTACCACAGGCCTGCATTAAACCACTTTTCAAAAGGGTAAAACATGCAACAATTCAATCTTCAGTCATTCTCGCAGCCACCATCAGGGCAGTAATCTTACTTGTAATAAGATGACCATTTTCGCAGATAAAATCACCTAGAAGTTCAGAGAGTTGTTTACTTCAATTTCTTAGGCTTGCCAAGTGCCAGCCCCTTCAATCTGTATTATAACACCGAGAAAGCCTTCAATCAAAGAGCATCATCTTCTCACAGCAACTCCCCTCGCTGGGTCATTGCAACAGATAATGGAAGCATTTGTAATCTCCGGATACAATGGGACTAAATGAAATTAGATTCCCGGTTTCCTTCGCATGAGAATATTTCCTGATGTTGTCAGCACTGATGGAGCCATAACCCGGGGTGGGGCAGGGGCGATTGACATTGTACAAAAGAGAGAGATACATAGGACTCCCTGATTTTCTTTAGCTTTGCCACTAGGATGATTATTCTTTAAACTAAACATGTATATGAATTATAAATTCAGATATTGGCAAATTTAATGCAAAAAGGGTTAGTGAAGAATTTTTCCCTGAGGCATTGGTAACCCATATTAAAAAAAATAAAATTCTCAAAATGTATAGAGAGTATATAACCCTACAGCCATCTATCTTCAGGTGAAACTAGACCAAGAACATATTGGGGGTAAAATATTTTAAGAGGGAAACAAAATGTATTTTGTGAAGGACATAGTAGGCAGCAGTCTGTTACGCACAATCTGTATGTGGGTTACTGTGCTTTGTAACCAGCAAATGTCTGTAGAATTAATGATCTCCCTTTAAATATTTGGGTATTTTGAGCAATAATTCAGTGATGTCATTTGATGGTAGGGTAGTATTAGTAAAATGCAAAGCTTTCTGTTTTTTTCACCAGTGAATCTGCAAGTATCAAAAAGACCATTTAATTATCAAACATTCACATGGTAGGTTCATGGTCAAACAAGTAGTGGCCATCCAGGAATAAAATTTAGATACAGATTCCAAAAATGTCAGGAAACTTTTTTTGCAGTTAGAGCACACTTTTTCCTTGATCAATCTACACCCATAGGATATTGTAGACTTAAAATGAAAATATGTATACAATATATGCAGTTTTATTGAAATACACATATGGAGTAGCATTTTAAAGATTAAAATCAGATACTTTGAAATAAAATATATGTGATTATTTTATAAATAAGTGTCTATATAAAAGGTATAATAGGCAATCTCACATATTTTTTTCTTCCAAACAGCAGTTGCCATAAGAAAATCTTTAGTTAACTTTTTTCTCTCTCATTTCTGTCTCTCTCCTGCACACACACTCACATACACACAAACAAACAAGGTTATCATCTACACAATGGTACCATTATCTGCCTTTTATTTCTTCTAAAAGAAGTTGTATTAGAGCTAAATTAATAAATGCCTGCCCTGAATAAGTGTTAAAAGCATGATTAACATTAGAACTGTTTTTGCCCTAACCAGTTTGGCTCCGTGGATAGAGTGTCGGTCTGTGGATTGAGGGTTCTGGGTTTGATTCGGGTCAGGGGCATGTGCTTGGGTTGCAGGCTCGGTCCCCAGTGGGAGATGTGTGGGAAGCAGCCAATCAGTGATTCACTCTCATCACTGAAGTTTCTATCTCCCTCTCCCTTCATCTCTGAAATCAATAAAAATGTATTTTTTTAAAACTGTTTTAAATGGTACCATGTCAAGTACCCAACAGATTTTTTTTAGTTTTTTATGAAGTATAAACTATTTCGATTGGTGGTAGCACACAAACTTAAAAGGTAATATGCAAAAGTACAAATGTTTTCTCCCCAAAGTTTGAGGTTTTAACTATTAAAGGAATGTTAGTATGAAAAAAATGTATCTGATTGATTTGCCAAAATGTTTTCAAAAGCAAAACCCTATAATTCTGTCTGAATTTCTTCTCAGAATTGTTTTGCTTTTTTGGATGTCCTTTCTTTTGTGTGTGTGCTATAATATTACATGTCCAACCAATGGAAAGTTACTTTATTTTTCCTATTTCTTTACTTGAAAGTCCAGTGGATGTGGTTGAAATTATATCTAACTTTGATACCGGTTCTGGTTCCATCAGTGATTATCTATATTGTCTGAGGGGAAATCTCTTCCTATTGGAGTGACAATTATTCTTCTGCAAAATTGTGCAGTTTATAATTAATAATTTTAAATTCTTATATCACCATCTTATATTTTTGCTACATCAATCATGTGAGGCATTAGGAATCCTCCTATCATTTATGATGAAGTGTGTCCAGTAAAATTTGGGCTAGCTATCTTCTTTGTATCATTTCTCATTCTAAAAAAAAACCTGGGATAATTATGCATATACTTCACAAGGTTATGAAGTTGAGTCAATATTAATAAAACCTTAAAAACAGGTTTTGGCACAAATTAGTAACATAAATATCACAATTGTTGTTGTTGTTGTAAATAAGAGCATCATTTGCATTATCATTATGCAGTTAACATTGTTAGAACCCGATAGCTTTAATGACTATATTATAGTGATTTAATTAAAACAACCTATATAAAGGACCTGGAAGTACTTTGAGAACTATACTAGTCTCTGATACAGTAATATTAATAAATCCAAAACGTACTTTGGACCTTTATGTATCCCAAACATCTTCAGGTAAAAATAAAATGTCACCTGATTTCAGAAAAACAAACAAACACCACAATGACAAAAATAACAAAAGGCTTTTTATAATATATTTTATTTTTGGAAATTATTTCTACTGACCTTAAAACACTTACAGGTTCCTGATGTCTTATTTGTAAGAAAAGATCTTACCAGGAACCTACACCATCCTAAATGATGATAAAAATACTACATGTTTCTTCACAGTTTATGTAGGCCAATCCTATTTACTGAAACTTCTGAGTTCTCCTATGAAGTGTTAAACATATGGCTGTTAACTTCCATAGTTAATAAATTATGAAATTAAAACACATATATGCTAATTAAGTTGGCCAAGCTCACCGAGGGTGTGTGATGAAGTTCAAGCTGTAACCCAGATTTATCCAGTCCAAGTCTTTACCCCACCGCAGCAGGGCAGATGGTGGAGAGGGATGTAATGACAGGCTGCTGAGAAAATCTTGCCAACTTCATTCATGTGGAGCACTTGCCAGGTTTGTAAAGGGTTTATTTCAGGTAATTCAAGGAACTGACATAGAGGCTTTGATTGATTTTTTTTCTTGTTTTAATATAAATGAGGATTTGGTACAAAAATGTGTATCTTTCTTAGCATTCTGTTGATCAATGTCTGCTTCAAGTGTGCTGGTCCGGATACAGAGAGTTAAAAAAAAAATAACTATCTTGCCGAAACTGGTTTGGCTCAGTGGATAGAGTGTCAGCCTGCAGACTGAAAGGTCCTGGGTTCGATTCCGGTCAAGGGCATGTACCTTGGTTGTGGGCACTTCCCCAGTGGGGAGCGTGCAGGAGGCGGCTGATCAATGTCTCTCTCTCATCAATGTTTCTAACTCTCTATCCCTCTTCCTTCCTCTCTGTAAAAAATCAATAAAATATATTTTAAAAAAATAACTATCTTCATTACTTGATAGTACAAGGAGGAAAATATAACACTGCTAATGGTAAAAATAAGCTCTACCTAGAAATCTAGGTTGAGAGCTTGAAGGCAGATCTCATTGAATAAAGATCCAGAAATTACTTGAATAATGAATTAAAAAAAAGACTATAGAAATTAACTTGTTTATTTAGTTAAGCATTGTATTACAAACAGTTAGTACCCATTAAATCCCTGGAACCAAATTAGGTAGTAGGAATACAATTGGTAGGAAGTATATCTACAAATGTTTGCTGGTTAAGGCTTTTGATGAAGATCTCAAAGTTGCTTAAAAGTGTTTTTACCTTGGTTCTGCCATCGATTCAAATGGAGATTGCCAGCAAGAAACCAGGAGGAGGCTGAGACTTGGGCAGACAAAAATGGACGAATTAGGAAAAATTACCTAGAGCAAAGATGTGGTGTTGAGAGACCAAAACTAAGATCATCCACACCCTCATAGGGCCAGTTACTATGCGTTGGTGCAAAAGTTGGACAGTTAAGAAGGCTGATAGGAAAAAAATAAAAAATAAGATTCATTTGAAATGTGTTGGTTGAGAGCTCCCTGGATAACATGGACTGTCAGAAAAGCAAACAAGTTGGTCCTAGAACTAATTAAGACTGCAGCATCATCAGAGGCAAAACTGAGGCTGCCCTAGTTAGGCCGGCATGGTTTAAGGCTGAGCATCAACCTATGAACCAGGAGGTCATGGTTTGATTCCAGGTTACAGCACATGCCCAAGTTGCACACTCTATCCCCAGTGTGGTGTGTGCGGGAGGCAGCCGATCAATGATTCTCTCTCATCATTGATGTTTCTCTCTCTCTCCTTCTCCCTTCCTCTTCATAATCAATAAAAAATATTGTGCCTATTGTGGGCACATTATGAGAAGACAGGAATTTATGGAAAAGAGGATAATGCTGGGGGAAATAGAAGTCAGCAGGAAAAGAAGACCAGATATGAGATGAATTGATTCCTTTAAGAAAGCCATACGCATGAGCTACAAGGGCTGCGCAGGACTGTTAAGAGCAGGGCATTGTGGATGTCACTCATTTATATCGTTGCCAGGAATTGTAGCTGACTCTATGGCAAGTGACACATGAGCTTTTGAAATGAACAACAAAGGGAAGGGGTGCAGAGGAAATGAATGAAGCTTCACCAGTATGAGAACAGCAGGATGAATGATTGAAGAAAAGAGGTAGAGAAATGGCATTGTTCCCTGTGTATTTTAGACCTCTGATTTGAAGGAGTAAAACCAGGTAAACTTCCAACTAAGGTATCATATATATGTAAATTACTAGTAATTTTTTTTGCATAGAGGTAATTGAGAAGTAAAGCTGGGGATCTTAAAAAAGATATAGGAACCAATTGGGCAGTTCCTTAAAGGGTTTTAAAAATCAAAGAAATAATCTAATGTTTGCATGAAACTTAGTATCCTAAAAGGTCCAATATTTCTATTAATAAAGAGCTAAAGTCTTAAAACTATACAAATATATAATTTACAGTGATATAGTTGCAGGCTCAATCCCCAGTGTGTAGGAGGCAGCTGATCAATGATTCTCTCTCATCATTGATGTTTCTATTTCTCTCCCTCTCCCTTCCTTTCTGTAATCAATAAAAAATATATTTAAAAAATATTCCAGGCCATCTGAAAAAACAAAACACAAAACAAAACTACAACTTGAAAAGAATCATAAAATTCTTTGTACAAAAATGTCATAGCTGATAAAGTTTAGCAGAGGTTCAATTACTAGTTGAAATGTGTTTGGTGTTGAATTACCCCTTTTCTAGCTTTAAGAGCTATAAACACGCTTGGGCTAACCAGTTAATGAGAATTTATTTTACTGTTAAGATGTTTGGAAAAGTAAGTGTTCAAAGTTGTTCCCCATATTACAGTTGGCTGGCTTTGGCTTGGTCCTGATACCTGGTCCTGACATTGGTGACAACCTCACTTAAGAAATACCTGAGACTTTTTTTTTAAGAAGTCTAGGTCAATTGCCAGCACTCAGATACTGATTAAAAGACAGGAATGTAAATGGATTGTAATATCATAGCTTGGTGACTAAAACAAGTCATAAAGCACACATGTGTCGGGGAGACTTGTGACAGAAAGAATCTATACTAGATTATATGCTAATTAGACCAGGAGACCTTCCAGGAGACTTTCCGGATGTCCTTCCAGAGAAAGCCATGGTGGCGGGGCTAAGGCAGAGGTGGTTAGGGGCGATTAGGCGGGAGGACAGCTGGAGGTAATCAGGCTGGTGTGTGGGGGGGTGCAGTTGGGAGTGAGCAGTCTGTCAGGGGGTCATTTGGTGATGAGAAGGCTCATGGGGGTGATCAGGCCAGCAAGGGGACCAGTTGTAGGTGAGAATGTCAGCGGGGTATAGGGGCAGTTGGGGGCAAGTAGGCTGGCAGGCAGAGTGGTTAGGGTGATCAGGCAAGCAGGCAGGTGAGCGGTTAGGAGCCAGCGGTTCTGGATTGCGAGATTGGGCCTAAACTGGCAGTCGGACATTCCCCGAGGGGTCCCAGATTGAAGAAGGGTACAGGCTGGGCTGAGGGACACCCCTCTACCCCCCTGTGCATAAATTTCATGCATCAGAATAAGGGATAGATTCTACTCAAATAAAGTAAGATAGAACCTTTCTTACACATAAATCAAAAAGCATAGAGGCCATGGTGCTAATTCCCAGATGCACATATACATGACCTGGGGAATGCTTTTTAATATGTAGGTCCCAGATTATTATTTTTTAATCAAATTTATTAGGGTGACATTGGTTATAAAATTGTATAGGTTTCATGTGTATAATGCTATGGCACGATTTGTATATTGCATTGTGTGCCCACAACCCAAAGTCAAATCTCCTTTCTCCATCACCATCTATTTGACCCCTTTCTCTTTTACTACCCTCCTACATCTATCCATATATTAAAAAATTACGAGATGATCTAATGTACAACTGGAGTTAATAACCATTGATTTAGATAAGAAAGTTTTTTTTTCTGATTACCTGTACTAAGGTGAGACCAGATTAAAGTAGATGTGACATCCTAGGCAGATACAGAATATCCTATATTCTGTCTAGGCCAGTGGTCGGCAAACTCATTAGTCAACAGAGCTGAATCTCAACAGTACAACGAGAGCCAACTTTTTTAAACTTAAACTTCTTCTAATGCCACTTCTTCAAAATAGACTCGCGGTATTTTGTGGAAGAGACACACTCAAGGGTCCAAAGAGCATCATGTGGCTTACAAGGAGCAGTTTGCTGACCACGGGAACTCTAGGCTAACCAGTCAAAAGAATAAATTCCCTTCAATATGAAAGAAAAATTTTTATTTTTCCTTAGCAAAAAAAAAGAAATAAATATAAAACTTAATAGATGGAATAGGAACACCAAAAGCCATAGGGATTGAAAATGTTTAGACTTGACAAGTTGAAGTCAGGCAAATAAAAAATCTATGGGGATTTCAACACCCTCTGCAAACTCTCAATCACATTGCTGCTTTTTATTCTTCAAAGTAGATGAAATTTTGATATGGACCATTGAAGTTCTCAGGGAAGAAAAGTACTATTTAAATGTTATCTTTTGAATTGAATTTACATATATCCTCCATATTAAATCCCGCAATTGTATAAAAAAACAACAAAATACACAATTTATTAGAATATTTCATTGTAAGTATCTCTTACCTTCATTGATTAATTGAATCTCCAACTCCTTCTTGATTTGAATCCATCACAAGTAATGTGCTGGAAGAAGTGAAAATTTTTCTCAACTCACCATTTCACATAAGTTCAGAATAACTACCATATTTTCTGGCATATAAGATGACTTTTTAACCCAGGAAAATCTTCTAAAAAGTTGGGAGTTGTCTTATATGCCCAGTTGTCTTATACGCTGGAAAATACGGTAGTATCCAAAGAGATAGAGCCTGCAAGGACAGTGAGCTGGAGATGGAGAGTGTTGAGGAACATCATGGACCACTCCTGCCGTGTGTTTCTCCACTTTTCTATGTGCCAGCCATGCCATGCATCACCACCGCAGTCCATGCACATGCATCCTCCAAACCCCTGCTGATAGCTCTTTCCTCTCTGTCTCCTTCTTCATTCAGCAAATATTATCCACACTGTTAACCCTTCTCTGCGTGGCCCGTCCATGGCCGAGACAATTAATGACTAATTCCTTTGTGTTTCTATGAACTTCTGCAGTTTGACCACCCTATACATTTCCAACAGAGTAATTGCATATGAATGTTATATGTAATGTAGAGCATGTTTCTCTCTGAAAACATGAATGTGTCTTTTTCTGTCGGCATGAGTTTTCCCCTCTTGGATGCACATGAGAAGTTGCTTTATTTCCCGGAGAAACATGGGAATGGCAGAAAGCTCAAGTGGTCAGATATGCCATCTCTTTATTCAGATGATTGTGATGAAGCAGGAAGATGATATGGATCCGGGTAGCTGTTTCCTTGGGCTCAAATTGCCAAAAGTTGCCTCTGTAAACTTGCTGCAAGTATCAAAACTAATCATTTTTTTAAATATATTTTATTTATTTTTTATAGAGAGGAAGGAAGAGGGATAGATAGTTAGAAACATCGATGAGAACCATGGATCAGCTGCCTCCTGCATGCCCCTTACTGGGCATGTGCCCACAACCAAGGTACATGCCCTTGACTGGAATCGAACCTAGGACCTTTCAGTGCGCAGGCTGATGCTCTCTCCACTGAGCCAAACCAGTTTTGGCAGAACTAATCATCTTTAATATCATTAGTTGTCAGGCATTTTTTTTTTTTGCCTATGAAAATTATATTTACTAATAGTATAGTGTTTTCTTTCTAGTTCTCTTCCCAAGGGTTTGAGGGAGGAACAAAGACATGTAGGAAGAAAAGCAGGAAAGTAGGTTACGTAGATGGAATGTAGAAAACGAGATGAGAGTAGATAGAGGGGAGTTGAGGTGGTTTTAAAATAAGCCCGTTAACTCTATGATTGTCCTCCTTTCAAGTGCTGGCACCTAATTATCTTTCTTTTAGAAGTGTACTTGCTGAAAAACAGAATGAAGCTGGAATGACAGGGTATTAGATCAGCTGATAAGAGGTGCGGAGACTTCCTCCTCACTGTCTCCCTCGGATTCCTCACTGTAGGGGAATCCAGCTGCATGTCATCAGGGCATACACACAGTGTACAGAAGGACTCCCGGGTCCAGGAACTGAGGTTCCTGTCACCAGCCACGTGGGTCAGTGGTCTTGGAAGTGAATTATCCACATGTCATCCTGTCTACAATATAAAACCCAGGCCCAAACCACCCCGCCAAGATACTTCAGAATTCTTCATCCCAGAAACTGAGATAAATTGTTGTTGTTTTAAGCTGTTATGTTTGAAGTACTTTGATATGCATCGATAGAAAATACAGCAGATGAGAAATTAATAAATGGATGATAGAGAGAGGTAGACATATAGAAAAGAACAGATAAATATGTATGTATAAAGGCATATTATTATAGAAATATGTTTATAAATGCATGAGTAATTATAACAGCAGATCTATAACGTTTCATAAATTATTTTACCACACGTTATTTTTAATAACCAATTTCACATAAATCTTCAAATTTTTGCTTTTTCTCATCTACTCCATGTTTACTGCAAGTTCTGGATATTCACAATAATTCCTTTGCATTAAAAGTAAGCAAATGAATCTATGTAAAGTTATTACTCCAATGTGACTTCCTTAATAGTTCACTCAGAAATGTTTAAAAACATTTTGTGATTTTTTTTTTTTACAGAGAGGAAGGGAGAGGGATAGAGTTAGAATCATTGGTGAGAGAGACACATTGATCAGGTGCCTCCTGCATACTTCCTATTGGGTATGTGCCTGCAACCAAGGTACATGCCCTTGATCCAAATTGAACCTGGACCTTTCGGTCCACAGGCCAACGCTCTATCCACTGAGCCAAACCTGTTAGTGGGTAGAGAGTTAGGGCACACTCAGAATTTTTAAATTTCAAAAATGATTTTTTTAAACTATATCAATAACTAGCATTGATATATCTCCAGGACTTTTAGTAGCTTATACATTTAGTGACACCATCATTGTTATCACCCATTTTAGCTTCCTTAACTAATGTTAGCATTTTGGGATCAAAGTGGTTATCCTGTTATTTTCCACACTATATTGAAACTTGCTACACTATTACTACCATTGATTTATATGTAATTCACATGCATTCAAAATTTATGGACTACAAAGCTGTAAATTATGACCTCCATCTGCCTTTAGACCAGTGGTTCTCAACCTTTCTCATGCAATGACCCTTTAATACAGTTCCTCCTGTTGTGGTGACCCCCAACCATAAAATTATTTTCATTGCTACTTCAGAACTGTAATTTTGCTACTGTTATGAATCATAATGTAAATATCTGTGTTTTCTAATGGTCTTAGGTGACCCTGCTAGCAGTTCTCAACCTGTGGTCTGCGACCCACAGGTTGAGAACCACTGTTATATAACATAAGACCATCAGAAAACACAGATATTCACATTACGATTCAATAACAGTAGCAATGCATTTCACAAACCTTACTTTTGGTGATTGAATATCTCTCCAGGTATCCCTACAATGACTGTGACAGTGAAATATAACTGCCCTATAATTTATGAAGAATTATTTTTTATTTCTGAGGAAATCTGTATTGAATGAAATGAGTCAGTATATAATCATATTGTTTATCAGAACCAGTGCATTTTCTATGTGGGTTCATTTTGTTGTGTAATTATAGTATCTACCCTATATAATAGAGAGGTAGTATGCAAATTGACCCTCACTCTCTCACAAGATGGCTGCCTACGATCAGGCTGGCAAGGGGGTTAGTGAGGAATGACCAAATGACTGATCAAGCAGGCTGCATGCAGCAACCAGGCCGGCAGGGGGGGCAGTAAGAGGTGACCAGGCCAATAGTGAGGAGGGAGTTTGTCTCTCTGCCCACCTTTCATTCTTAAAATAGTTTAAACTGAGTTTAAAGTTCCAAAGTTGGGAGTAAAGAATAGACAAGCAGAGAACAGGAGGGGAAAGACATCTGTTGTGTGAGAGGTTGATCTAAGAGTTGTTATTAAAGCAGTTAAATGGAAATTTGAAGAATATCAGTCCTTAGGAAGTGAGAGTTTGACTTGCTAATCACAGTTCATCCCTAAACTTTGACTTCTACATCTTAAGAAATAGCAATATTCCTTTGTGGTTGTATAATAGTAACCCAATTATGATCGCCAAGTCACTTTTTTTCCTTTGCTTTCTCTCTGTTTCATGAGTGAGTTATTGATATCCTTTCAACATTCACAGAATGTAATTTTACTTATTTAATGACTAAGCATCTATCCTCTTTCCTTGATAATCTCAGAGTGCTCTCCTTCTAATTGTTCCTAGGCTCGTGCTTAAGAATTCTTGCTCTCATAAATGTTTGGAATCCATTAAAATTTACAGTTTTATTACTTTACCAAAAGCTTTGTTCTCAAATTAGAAACATCAGACTTTGATTAAACTTGCACTTCGTCTTAAAGAATAACATGCAGTCTACCTGGAATAAAACTTGAAATATTAAAATAAATGTCCAGGTATCTACTGTGTTTGTTTAACTCAGTGAGACAGAAAAATATCTTAAAGGTCAAATAGCGCCAATTTCCAAAAAGCTTTTATGTCCGCTGATATACTTCCCTTTATCTTTTCCAATTATGTGGTAAAGAATAGTAATGATGAGGAGAATAATAGTAATAATAATGATGAATCAGGTTTGTGGGGATCTCAACCTTTCCTGTCTTCATTATTATAGTTACCTACCAGGGTCTGTATTGGTATTTAGATTTGCTGATCCAGGAATCGCATGTTTTGGTAATATGTTTGCTTATTTCTATTTCATTTGTCTATATCTGGACCAATCTTTCTCAATAACCTCCCACCAGATATCCCACAATCCTTGGTGTCATCTGAGATACGTTAAATGCCTTAGTGCACTGGAGCTTGGTTCTCCTGTAGAACTGAGGTTTGGATGAGCCTTCTACTCCCGAGGCACTGAAAAAGTACCCACTGCTGTACCTCTCTCCTTATTTGGCCAACCCAGGAAAATAATTGCAACTCTTCACTAGGAACCCCATATTCCATATTCGGCAATATTGTAAACATGTTTTCACATTTCTGAAATTCAGGTATGTTTTAAAGTCACAGGTGCATTCAATAACGTCTTGTTTTCTTTGTCTCCTGACAAATTCTTACTAAGATAATGATCTGCTTGACAATGTCTTGTTAACTTTAAAAAATTTGAGTACCTTCTTTTTTGCACTCCATTAACACCCAATCACAGATTTACTTTTTCTCCTCATTCTTTTTTTTATAATATATTTTATGGATTTTTCATAGAGAGGAAGGGAGAGGGATTGAAAGCCAGAAACATCGATGAGAGAGAGAGACATCCATCAGCCGCCTCTTGAATGCCCCCACTGGGGATACTCCTGCAACGAATGTACATGCCCTTGACTGGAATTGAACTTGAGACCTTTCAGTTCCCAGGCCGATGCTCTATCCACTGAGCCAAACCGGTTTTGACCTCCCTATTCTTTAGGGGGGGAAATTTAGTGTCTCTGTATCCAACAAGAATTTTTCTTCAAATAAAATGGTATACGCGTTGTTAAAATTTAAGTTGGATGAAATGTTCAAAATTAAATTTTTCTTCTATTACATTCTTTATATCTGTGACTTCTCCCCACTACATTTCCAGGATAAAATGACATTGTATTTAATTCAACTGAATATATTTTGTGAATATAAGAGTAATGGGTTAATATTGTGTAGTTTTCCATCAAGTCAACTGAATATGTTTTGTGATTATAAGAGTAATGGGTTAATATTGCGTGGTTCTCCACCAAGGTCGCCATGCGTGCTAGTGGTCTGGCATTTGAATGATTTTCAGAACCAGCGCCCTCGGGCAGTCTTCTGTGCTGGTTGATAATGTGCAGTAATAGGTTCAGATAGACTAATTTGCACCTAAGTGATAGCTAATACATCTTCCTCCCAGGTAGTATTTAACTTGATTAAAATGGACAGGTCAACATAAGGCAATCCAAGTGGGAATTTCAAGCACCACTGAAGGCTAATTGGGCAAGACAGCGCTGATAAGGAAGAAATTCCATATCCTTGGAGTTGCCAAAATTGTAAGTGGGAGCTCGGAAAAATTATATTATCGTCAAATTTGATTCGAGCATTTTGGACCCGCTCAGTGCACACCGCCAAGGGGAGCTGATTACTCTACTGAGGAGTTTTACTTCCATTGCTCATTAGCAAATAGAAAAAAAAATCAGTGAATTTTCTCATATAATGCCATCACGTGTTCCATATAGTTCAAAAATTTTATTTAGTCAAAGAGTGATTTTTTATTTAGTCAAAGAGTGATTTTAAAAGTATGCAAAGTTATAGTTTTATTTCTAAAAGTGTTGTGTGTTTTTTTAAGAAATAAGCAGATGTATTGCCACTACATGCAGCGCGTTGGTCAGTAAAGCACACGTTAATACAGGTGATTGTATTAGTGAACAGAAGAAAGGATTACATCTCCACACACCTGAGTGTGAATAACTTCTCAATAGACAGTCACATGCATTTTGAAAACAATATTGTAGGCCAAATAAAACATTCTTGGTCATGCTATAACCACAGCATACCAGTCTGTAACCTGAGAGAAAACTTCAACTCGCACTTAATTTGTGAATATGTGATTAAGCATCATAAATGTAATCTACTGTAATTGGAAGGATTGTCTCCGAAGATGTATAAGGAGCTATTAATAAGTCCTCTTTCTGGCCTGATTATATTTTATTCATAAAACAATTTTGATCACAGAGTTTTCTCCCACGGCTCTCCTAATTTTATATGATTATAATTGCTTATTGTTTATGAGATACTATGTCCTCCTCCAGTGCCGCATTAGATTGAACTGTTTGACTGTTTTTAACACCTGACTTATCTATTCTCTTTCCTGAGGAAGGAATTAAATGCCGTATGATTTATTTTTATTTTTGATTATATGTCATTAAGAAAAAAAATTAAGTCCTCAATCTCCTTCCCTGTCTAACATGCCTTAGTTGGAATTATTCTTAATAGATAACTTGTTTACCACTGAATCTTACCTCCTTTGTTTTATAAAATACCCAAATATCTTCTGTAAATAAAAAAATAAGGATTATGGAAGATACCAGGACACAAGAGATTTATACAGGAACATCTTTCAAAAACGAAATAGAAATAAAACCAAAGAAGAGTGATATAAAAAGAATTGCTTGATGGTTTAAGCCAGCGGTCAGCAAACTGCGGCTCACAAGCCACATGTGGCTCTTTGGCCCCTTGAGTGTGGCTCTTCCACAAAATACCACGACCTGGGCAATTCTATTTTGAAGAACTGGCATTAGGCGAAGTTTAAAATATTTGGCTCTCAAGAGAAATTTCAATCGTGGTACTGTTGATATTTGTCTCTGTTGACTAATAAGTTTGCCGACCACTGGTTTAAGCTATCATTCTATTTTTATATCAAGCAGTTAAACAAATAAAAATATTCCCATATTCATACACTCTTATAGTATTCTGAAACGTGTCAGAAATTGGATACACAAGTTGCCAAAATCAATGAAAATGAATTCATCATCAACAATTTTCTTTCAACAATTTTCTTTCTTTCTTCTCTCTGGGGCTTTTCCTCTTCTCACTTTCTTCCTTTCCCATTTCTGCACAGACCTCATTGTCCGACCAGACAGGCAAGTCCACGATTCTGTTGAAGCTTTTCATGTATGTTGATGCTTAACCTGTTCTCAGAGCCTGAGACACATGGCCGCAATCTGGTCCCAATCGTCAACTCTGCCAGTACCAAAACCACTGGGAAAAAGGACATTTTCTCTTCCTCCTGTTCTTGATTGCATTCTGTCCATGTTTTTGTTTGTTTTTTTTTTAAATATTTTTTATTGATTTTTCACAGAGAAGAAAGGAGAGGGATAGGAAGTCAGAAACATCGATGAGAGAGAGACATCGATCAGCCGCCTCCTGCATACCCCCTACTGGAGTTGTGCCTGCAAGCAAGGTACATGCCCCCGACTGGAATCAAACCTGGGACCTTTCAGTCTGCAGGCCTATGCTCTATCCACTGAGCCAAACCGGTCTTGGCACTTTCCATGTTTTAAGGGATAGTTTTTCTTTCTTTTAAATTTGGATTGCCGAACAATTAGATCATTGGACGTCTTGCTTCTTCTAAAGTCCTCCCACAACACTCCATAAATATTAATGATGTCCTCTTTTTACTTCTATTGCACTTTGCTGTTGCCCTTTTCTCACACATTCTTTCTAGAATATCAGTATGGATGGCTATGTCCCTACTACTTGATTAGTCATGTAGTCATTTAAAAATATTTTTGCTACCAAAGATAATTTTCAGAAACACTGTATACTAAAGAATCTGTTCCTGGCATGGTTTTATAAACGTTCTTAAACAAGTGTGAATATTTCATTGTCTTATATGCCCTTCACTTATTAATGATGAGGTAGATGAAGCGATGCTTTTTATTAATTTGAACTGAAGCTGGTTAATTTTCATAATCTGACAGTACCTAGAAAGTCTCTTCTTTTACATGCTAAGTCTTCAATACATGTTGTTTAACTCTCAAAAATAAAGCAATCTTTAGAAAACTTTGTATACTAGAAAAACCAAAATGCCTATGCTTTGAATTTGTAGATATAAGGGAACCAGTTTATATACTGGAGTTCTTAGATTCCAAGGTAGTGGGCTGGATTTCTGAGACAGGGTTACTCGTAATCCAAGTTCTTTGAAGGATGCCCATGCCCAAGGATCAAAATGGAGAGTCTAATGATTAGTCAATCCAAAAGCATCGATCACAAGTAAGAACTAAAACCAGGGTTCAACTTCAGGAGTCTGAGAACCAAATCAGTTCAAATGCTCACTTTGTTGTTTATGCTATTGATTTATTTTTTCTTAATGATGTGTCAACCATACTGCAATAAGCTTGGCACATTATTATTCATTTGGATTCTCGAGAGACTCCATGACATAAGTGCCATCCATCTGCCACTCTGCTGATGAAGAATCTGAAACTGTAAGAGACTGCTGAAGCTAACTGAGATTGCCCAGCGAGGTATTCAGTGGCAAAACATCTTACTCAAAATATCTTACTCAAGTCTGCGTTCTGAACTTGAGCTCCTAATCACTTACGACCTTTCCTCAGAAACAGGCCAACTGCCTGTAGTCAAAGCTGTTATTGTGACTTGAATTTTAATTGCCAACTGGGTCATGTTCAAACGATCAGAAAATGGCATGTTGATCAATTGGCATAACCTTTTTCTCAGGTCACCCCTTTTCTGGGGTACTTTTGGGAAAGAAGTTGTGTTTAAACACTATCATAACTAGACATCTAGATCATACATAATCTTCTTCCTACGCAACTGCTGGTTGACCCTATTCTACTATGCAATATGCTTTACCTCTTTGGTTGTCCAGTCTAGATTTGGAGTAATGAGTTGTAATAAATCAGGATACTCAGAAGGATATGGATGCATGAAGTGTGGAGGGAGGGGTGTTCCAATGAGAGGACCACTTTGATGATTATACAAGACTCAGGGAGGCAGGTCCTCATTTGTGTCGAGGTTGGCTTCCATACATGATATATGTCGTGAAAAGAGACATATGTTATCTCCGATGCGTGTACTCTCAGTCTATCTCTTTTGTACAGTTGGCACATATTTTAGTCAGAGTTTTCAATAATTTTTTTTCTTTACATCAAAATGAATTTGGCTTCTAGTGAAATCTTGGATGGAATAAACTCCGAGCTATCACAGTGATATTGATAACATGGCTAGGACAGCGAAAATGTTGGTATTCTATAGTCGCTTGAAGTTGGGATCATAATATCTCTTTATACCTTTGAAGACTAGTGTTAGACTTAGCATGTGGTATCAGATGTATTCCTTCACCTCAACATCCTACTGCTCAGCTGTAGCTTCTACGCTTCCCTCTGAGGTGTGGCCTATTTACTGAAGAGGCTGCAGAGGGCTGCTTGTGCTATACTTCTTTAAATACTGTCCTTTTCAAGATCTAACGCTGGCTTTGGGGCAAGCGCTACCTCATCATGCTATACACCCTCTGAGCTATCTCTGCTTACTTCTCCATCTCTGACACTACAGCCAGGAGGGAGGGAGTGATCTGCTACCAACATTATACAGCATCCTTCAACTGACAGTGTTTTATGTGCTGGAATGCCTTTGGGATTTTCACTGAAAACACTCCATTAAAGTATTTTGAAGAATGCTCTGTGTTTTTATCTTTCTTTTTATTTTCATAGCACTAAACACTTTTTATCATATAATTTATTTATTTTTCATGTGTATCTGTCTCCTACCTGCTAGAAGTGAACTTCACAGGGGCAGGGGTCTGTGTCTGTTTTCATCACAGAGGTAACCTGACAAGCCTTAGAGTATTAGGATTCCTGACTCTTTCAGTAACTGTCCTTCCCCCCAGACTATAGCTTCATTGAAAAGATTGCCCTCAAACATAGTCTCTGGTTGTGATTGACACCAAGGTTCCACCTCCTTAACGTAAGTACAGAGACCCTCCTACATCCATGCTTGAAGCCAAATTTCTAATAAGGTGGGGTAGAATAAATTAGAGCATATTTAGTTCATTTGGAATGCTATAACGAATTGTCTGGGTGGATTAAACAACAAATGTTTATTTTTCGCAGTTTTAGAGACTAAAAATCTGAGATCAGGGTACCTGCTTGGTTGGGTCTGGTGGACAAACACCTTTTTCCATGTCGCAGAATGCCTACTTTTAGTTGTATCTTTTCTATGTTGGAAAAAGAGCTAGAAAACTCTTAGAGTTCCCTTTTCTAGGCTAGTCATTCCACCTTGAGGACTCCACTTTTATGATTTAATTATCTCTCAAAGGCCCTACTTCCTACTTCAATCACATTGAAAGAGTCAGAATATTAATATATGAGTGTTGGGAAAACACATATATCCAGTTGTTACAGGGCATATTAGAATACAAATGGACATAATGGTTTCAATTACTGGAATATCACAGCTTTAATGGGGACCAGACTGGTCTGTTTTCTTGCATATATACTAGGAAGTCCATTATTTTACCTCTAAAGTTGGGTTGTGGACTGTTTCTATCTAGAAAAAAACACAGTGAACTCTCGGAAAACTTTGATTGTGGTAGTGCGCACCCCCGCCCTGCCCCTACTTGTTGGTGATGTAAAGTTCCATCTACATAATTACATGTATTTCTGAAGGAGTGAAAGGATCCAAATTCAAAGACCAGAAACTCACACAAGTCCAATCTAAAGAACAATTTGCCTTACAATTCAAGTATCTCATAGTACCTCAGCAAAGAGATTCAAGAATTAACCTGTTGCCGAGACCGGTTTGGCTCAGTGGATAGAGCGTCGGCCTGCGGACTGAAAGGTCCCAGGTTCGATTCCTGTCAGGGGCATGTACCTTGCTGGCGGGTACATCTCCACTGTGGGGCGTGCAGGAGGCGGCTGATCGATGTCTCTCTCTCATCGATGTTTCTGACTTTCTATCTCTCACCCTTCCTCTCTTTAAAATATCAATAAAAATATTTTTTTAAAAAAGAATTAACCTGTTAATGAACTTGTAGAAGAGGTCACTTCTTCATGTTGAAGACATCTTCAATCACCATGTAGAGGAGACTCTGCATGCCCTGGAAGCGCAGCTGTATGGAACATCACAGAAGGGATGGTGACCTTGAGTGGTGTGCACTCAGCACACTGAAAAAGAAAGGGAGTCCTCTGTTCTTTTTTTATTTTTTTAAATATATTTTATTGATTTTTTACAGAGAGGAAGGGAGAGAAATAGAAAGTCAGAAACATCTATGAGAGAGAGACATCGATCAGCCGCCTCCTGCACGCCCCACAGTGGAGATGTGCCCTCAAGCAAGGTACATGCCCCCAACAGGAATCGAACCTGGGACCCTTCAGTCTGCAAGCCGATGCTCTATCCACTGAGCCAAACCAGTCTTGGCAGTCCTCTGTTCTTAACTAAGAGCACAGGGACATCTTTGATGAAGTCATTGTGTGTTCCCTCCTTTGACTTCTCTGAATTGGACCTGGATCCATTCATTTTTTTTTTTAATCAAGCTGCTAAGATAGAGTAGAACCCTGCTGTGAATTGAAATGTTCAGTCCTAGGAGCCCTTATAATAGGTTTCTGGGTAGGAGCAGAACTATACTCTTCTAGGCCTTCAGATAAACAAGGCATGAAATAAAAGAGAAACCACTTGTCTGGGATTGCATTAAACTGTGAACTCTTTGACTTGTAAAATTAGTGATGGATTGAGTTGGAATACACCCAAATTTCTCTGGAGGTTAGGCACAGATGCTGGTCACTGGAGTAATTACAGAGTTGACAGCCAAACACTCTCTTCCATCAGTTAAATGGAAAGTGAAGTAAACTATTGACATGATTTTATCTCCCATTCTAAATGGGAAATGGAAGCTTCAGGAAGCTTTGGAGCCAAATAAAATGGACTATGGAATCTTTGGGGCTAAATTAGAAAACGTTGCTTACCATCTGAGATTGTCAGAAACTCCTCTTCCAAACCAACAATGTCTTCTAAATTGTTACCACATCAGATGGCACAAAAAATAATCAAAAGTCCTGAAACCAGAGATGTAAGAGAGAGAACATACATTTGCTGATTTTTATGAGCCAGCTATACTCACCCATGTTTGTTCCAGGGCGAAAGTCCACCACTAATGTACACTTTCAGTTATGGGAGAAAATGAATTCTTTTGTTCTTGGTTTGGCTGTATTTGGGGAATTCCATTCAGTTCCCTAATCCCTTGGACTGATTTATAAAGGGGATAATCGATAAAGTTTAAAAGCACAAGCGCAGGATAGATTCACAGAAGTTTATATTGAAAAGCAACTTGGGCAGATTAAGTTGAACATTATGCATTCTAGAATGTGCACTGTTGTTAATGTTCTGAATTAAAATGTATGTATTTTATATGTACTACTAGTAGTATTTCCTCAATACCACCTTCCCAATGTGGTATCTTTATAGCTGCTTGTGTGTGTGTGTGTGTGTGTGTGTGTGTGTGTGTGTGTGTGTATGTGTGTGTGTATGTGTGTGTATATATATATATATGTGTGTGTGTGTGTGTGTGTGTGTGTGTGTAGGTATTGAAAGGATCTTAGATACATGCTCATGCTCTGGTACTTGGTTTAGCTGAAGTTTTAAGATTTTGTAGAGTTTCTACTCCCTTAGACTTAGGTCTTCAGACAAATTGCTGGTGAATATCTTCTTTGTACCTAAGACTTCATCAGGGACAAGGGACTCTCTCATGCTGCTTCAGGTCCAACTCAGTTGCTGTTGGTGATGACTTCTAAGAGTTACCTTCCATTTTCTGTCCCGCTGGCTATTTTGTGACTAAAGACCAATCACTTACCTCCCACCAGGGAATTCACTTCCCAACAAACCTAATGATGAAAACTATTTTCTGTTACATTGGACATATGTGGATTTGGGGACATTGTGCACCTACCAGAACCACACAGAAGTTAAAATAAAACGCAATAATACCAACACTTGTTCTCGTTGGTTCTAACTTGTTACATTGGTTTATCTCTGTGATGTCTCTGGTTGTTGCACAATCACCATCTATGGAATTGCTTCATGTTACACACACACACACACACACACACACACACACACACACACACACAACCACTCAACATTGTGAGACCCAATTTCTTTGATTTCAGCTTTTATTTTAACCCATGGAACGCACCTCTGTTATGATAGCCCAAGCTAGGAAGCCGGGCTAGAGAAAAATGAGTCCGGGCAACTCCACAATTTTCATCTCTCTGTTGATTCACTCAGTCCTGTGGGAAGAGGGTAGGTTATTTACTCTCTTCATCTCTGGAAGTGATCCCCCCAACTCAACTCTTCCCCAGTTCTGAAGAGGTGGACAATCTGCTCCTTCACTCAAATTCTTCAACAAAATAGAACCAAGTGTTTTGGAAATCCAAAGTTAACCAGGCTGGGGATCAGTAGTCTAAGCACAGGTCTGCCTCTGCATTTATGCTGAGACCTTCAGGAACTGACAAGACTTCTAGACCTCTTTCTTCACCTGCATCCTGAGATTGGTTGACTAGAGATCCTATAGATCAGTGGTTCTCAAGCTTTTTTAATACTGTGACATTTTAATATAGTTCCTCATGTTGTGGTGACCCCCAATCATAAAATTATTTTCATTGCTACTTCATAACTGTAATTATGCTACTGTTATGAATCATAATGTAAATATCTGTGTTTTCCGATGGTCTTAGGCGACCTTGCTAGCAGTTTTCAACCTGTGAGTCGCGACCCACAAGTTGAGAACCACTGCTGTAGAGCCTAAGGCCATCAGAAAACACAGATATTTACATTATGATTCATAACAGTAGCAACATTACAGTTATGAAGTAGCAACGAAAATAATTTTAAGATTGGGGTCACCACAACATGAGGAACTGTATTAAAAGGTCACAGCATTAAAAAAGGTGGAGAACCACTGCTATAGATGCTTTCAGGCTAAGACAATCTAAGATTTTGAGATGCCTTAAATAATTGCATTGGAAAAAACATCCTATATAATAAAGAGCTAATATGCTAATTAGATTGAACATCAGAATGACAGTCCAGGTGACCTTCTGGATGACCTTCTGGACAAAGCTGGGGCAGCGAGGGCCGAGGCACCTGCACTGAAAGGATTGAGCCCTTTGCATGAATTTCATGCATTGGGCCTCTAGTTCTCTCTCTATTTAGTTAGCCAGTGTAATTTGCTAGTTTTATTTTTATTTTTTTGGATTTCCCTCCATATTTCTATGAATGCATTGAAATAGATCCTTTGTAAAATATGCCTTTTTAAAAAGTTAAAATATTAGTTTTAAACATAAATGTCCCTGGGTATAATATAGGTATCCTAAAATTGACTTAGAGGCATAAGAAACAGAACTTTGGTTGATTTCTTAATCATATTAACTGTTTATTTCATGGAACTGGAAATTTTTCTCTTTATAAACTTTGCATATGTGCTTAAGCAAATCTTCTCAGTGATTTCATTCATAAGTGGTTACTCAGTGTACCAATCAATTCATGAGCAAACAATTGCATATATCTTTAAATTATAAATATTAATTGTATTCTAGTAATTATTATTACCATATTGTTCAGAAAACCTTAAAAACATTATGACACATTCCTTGTAATGTCCTTTCAAAATTGCTTATTTAAGAGGAGTACACTTCTAAAAATATTTTGGACTCTAGCATAAAGTATTTATGTTATCATACTTTTATGATTACTCCCTGAGAAGATATAATCAATATACTCTCACATTAAGCATGCCATCTTTCATCGATCCCTGATTTTAGTGCTTCTAATTAAAACAGGTTTGTTCCTGAAACTGAGGGAAATATGTTTCTTGTACTTTTTGCATTATTTTGTAGCAGCATTTGCAATATTCTGAGGGGTTTTGCATTTCTAACAATGTATATCAAGGTATACTTGTAAGCATCCTAAGTGCTGAATTGCTAATACTATATAATACCACTCAGGAAAAGAAAAATGGTGAGATGGTCCAGCTGTATCGATATGTGACAGATGTTTGATTTCTGATTTGTCAGACATAAGTAAGATTTATTTGAAGAGAGAAAGTCCATACACTGGGGGTCGACAAAACCCTTAGGCATCAAGAGACTTAGAAATTAGGCCCATTGCAGACACTTTCCCCAAATTAACTTATTGCCGCATATTATTTACAGTGATTCAAGTTTTACAGGATGTTCTATGCTGCTTTTATCAAGGCAGCTCATAACTTATATGTCTAAGTGGTGCCTGTTGAAATAAACTTGAACTGGATGTAGAACTTGGACTTGGCTGTGACTTCGTGAGATTGTAGTTTTAATTAAATGTCATACTTAACGTAAGTGATGAGTGAGCTCTTCCTGGTCTGGTAATAAACTCGAGGCCTAACTACAGCGTAAGCACAGATAGCTTCACTCATCATTCAGACGACAGTCCCCAGTCCACCTGGCCTAGCGGGATATGTGCAACTTTTATAGTTGCTGTGGTTAATCCTCCCTCAGTGTATTAATCAGTATATTTTTCCACTGATTCTTAGAGAGAGAGAAACATCAGTGTGAGAGAGACACATTGATTGGTTGCCTCTTGCAGGTGCCCTGCCATTGAGGTAGGAGGTATGTGCCCTTGACTGGAATCTGACCTGGGACCCTTCAGTCCCCTGGCCGATGCTCTATCCATTGAACCAAACAGCCCACGGTTTAACTTTTATTTACATTAATGATATCTAAAAAAAAATGACCGACTTTAAAACTAATGTATAAGAAAGATGGTCCCATTGCTTCCTGTGTTACAAATATGAAAGTCTAATATGTAATTATTTTACTTTGTTAATAACCTGTTTTGATAAGTATGTATGTATTTAAATTATGTTTGAGGTAGCAACTTTTATATCCCCTTCTTAAGCTGACTGAATGTTATTCAATTCAAATAATATATGTTAGGAAAAATGTCACTTGTCTTTTAAAAAAAAAAAACAAAAATGTTTCAATCGGCATAAACTTCATGTCATGAATATTTCCTCTTCAGTGTGATATAGGATTTTCTTTATTTTCGTGGGAAGTCCAGGATTTTAAGTGCTTGCCATAGGGGAGATTCTCTGCACATGCGTGATTAATTTTGCTCAGTGCTGTGGTTCAGTAACAGGTGATAATATGATGATTATAAATATGTGGCCTCACCTCTGTGGTCTTCCCACACTCATCCTTCCCTGACGTTTTCTAACGGGGCCCTCTCCATCACGTTTAGTTTTTTCTTTCTTTTTAAGCTGACTTGCTCTTGCTTTCAATCACATTGCCTACTTCGAACATGGCTTCGTTTTCGAGTGCTTCCAATAGCATTTTTGTACATTTTATGTTCCCATGTGAAATGCATGTTTGAATTGAAGCACATACACAATTACTGAACCATCATATGATAACAGTTCTTTTTTTATTTACTCAAAGACACTTAATTCATCACTAATTGCACATGCAATTTTTTTATGTTTAGCGATATATGTTCTCAAAAATAGACTACAGAGAATAAAAATAGATTAAAAACTGTTTTTCCTTGGATTCAACAACCAGAATAATCATAAAGTGATAAAAATAAGAAATTTTTCATTTTGGTTTTATGTTAGTTTACAATAGTATCACTCTGCTTGTGCACTAATATTTTAGCAGGGATTCTTCTCCAGACCCTGTTCTAGGTGGGCAGAATAAGATAAAGAAGGTATACTTATTTTTTCAAACAGTATGTAGTTCATTGGAGAAACAAGCATGTGAACAAAATTGAGCATATGGGCATTGCTACTGACAAGTGGTATAGAAATTCAAAACCAAACAACCTTCCTTGGTTTTAGATTAATTTTAAATAAAATAGTACTAAATGAACTTGAATAAGAGGATATAATGCTTTTAAGAAAAAGTGCAAATTTATTGTTTGCTTATTAAAATAATGACATTCTTAACATACTTTAATAAAATGTATCAAGTGTTTATGAGAAAGAACTACAAGATCTTAAAACATATTGAAAGGTATGATATACTGCCTGCAGGACTCAAATAAGTGTTTAACAGAATATTATAGGCATGTCCTTAGATCATCAAAGGTGAAAGGCAACATTGAATAAGGAAAATAATGCAAAAATAAATAGAAAACTTTGAAAGTGGGGCCTATTTGCGGTTTCATGATTAACTAATAGGTGTTTTATTTTGATTTGGTTTTGTTTCTGTGCCTGCAAAGAGGCAGGGGGAAAGTTGAGCAAAGGCAGGTTATGGCCAGACTGTGAAGAACTTTACATGCTACATATGAGGGGGGTTGGATTTTATCTATACACAATGGGAAGTGTATTCATATTACAGAATAGTAATTATGTTGGAGCGTCATAGTCTGCCCCATGCTGATCACATTTTACAGTGCACATGGGTCAGCTGGGACCGTGTTAAATTATGGATTGTGATTCAGTCAGTATGAAATGGGACCTGAGGTTCTGTATGAACAACAAGCTCCTAATTCAAGTCAATGATTATTGAACCACTTTGTAAGCAGCACTGTTAGTTAGCACCTGGAAGTTACATGAAATAGAAAATGCTAGCTGAAACCTGTTTGGCTCAGTGGATAGAGCATCGGCCTGAGGAATGAAAGAGATCCTAGGTCTGATTCCAGTCAAGGGCATGTACCTTTGTTGTGGGCACATCCCCAGTAGGGAGCGTGCAGGAGGTGGCTGATCGATGTCTCTCTCTCATCGATGTTTCAGACTCTCTATCCCTCTTCCTTCCTCTCTGTGAAAAATCAATAAAATATATTTTTTTAAAAAAAAGAAAATGCTAGGCCTTACATCAGATATATTGCAAATATAAAAACATAGAGGTTAAGGGGCATTTCATTCAAAAGTTCAACTTGGTTGCTTTGGCAAACTTAGGTGAAACAAGTTGTTAAAAGTAATTTTGATAAAATGGTCCCCAGATTTGTGACCATCAATTTGATAAAATGACCATCAGATTTTCTGATTTTAAATGATAGAGTGTCTCAACCTTAAATGCTCCAAAATTTCTGAATTTTCTTGAATATTGTAGTGACTTCCAAAACCTAAGAGCCAACATAGGCTGCTGTGATATACTGACATAAAAGTTTAGTAACAATACAACAATATAATCATTCACCTCATTTCCTCAATGAAGATACAATTTTAAAATGTATTTTCAATGAAAAAGTGTTTTCTCACTCCTTTGGTATAATCATTAATTGATAAGGACCTTCTATCAGTAAGACCCCTTAAGAGTTTCTATAAAATTACTAGGTAAGTCCGTTAGTCCTCTAAATCCCAAAGCGGGGAAAAAAGTGCCTACTTTAAAAATCTTCCAAGTCATTGTCCCAAGATAAATCGATACCTGAAGTTGCCTCTGCGTGGCTGCTGGAATTTTAAACGGATACAATTCTGCTTTGTGTCAGACGCGGGGTAGACTGATTAAGTTGTCAGTTTTTAAATCGCGGCGAGTGATAAACTGGCCCCTTTAAATGCCACCGTTAAATGTTGTAGCAAGCTGCAAAGAGCTCCTGGTCTCCAGATAGAACTTAAAAATGCCAGGCGCTTCATTACATTTTCATTCTTGTAAATTAAGAATGTCCCTTTTGCATATCTGCTGTTTGGCCTGGGCGCTTACTTAAATTATAAATAGGAATGTAAGCTTTGTTATGATAGCCGTTA
This sequence comes from Lasiurus borealis, assembly GCA_004026805.1. Taxonomy (NCBI): domain Eukaryota; kingdom Metazoa; phylum Chordata; class Mammalia; order Chiroptera; family Vespertilionidae; genus Lasiurus; species Lasiurus borealis. Next base: position 17,011 of record PVJN01015264.1, on the reverse strand, counting down.
TCTTTGTGAAAACGCTGCCTGTGTTCTATTTTGGAAATAATTTTCACTTATGAAATACATGGCAGCTTCATCTTTTCCCATTTAATGATCTCTTCTCCTGAAATCCCTTTTTATGTGGGTGACCCTCGTTTCATCACTGAAGTGGAAAATCTTAACATTTTTTTCCTTTTTTCTTTTTCACTGAAGTTCTAATTGATCACAAAGCTGACTCCTACTTTGTTTTTATTACATATACTAGAGGCTCAGTGCATGAGATTCATGCACTGGGTGGGTGTCCCTCAGCCCAGCTTGCACCCTCTCCAATATAGGACCCCTGGGGGGATCGGGCCTAAACCCGCAGTCGGACATCCTCTCACAATCTGGGACTGCTGGCTACTAACTGCTTCTGCCTGCCAGCCTGATCACCCTCTAACTGCTCCCCTGCCAAACTGAGTAACACAAAACTGCTCCCCTTCTGGCACAATCACCCCCAACTACCCTCCCCTGCCTACCTGGTTGCCCCCAACTGCCTTCCCCTGCAAGTCTGGTCACCCCCAATTGCCCTCCCCTGCCAGCCTGATGTCGCCCCCAATTATCCTCCCCTGCTGAGCTGGTTGCCCCCAAATGCTCTCCTCTGCTGACCTGGTTGCCCCCATCTGCCCTTCCCTGCCAGCCTGACTGCCCCTAACTGTTCTCTCCGGCTGGCCTGATCTCGCCCCCAATTGCCCTCCTCTGCCAGCCAATTTGGTTCTGATTGGTCACTTGCTATGCTAGTCAGCATCAGAAGCTCCGCATCCTATGCAGCCATTGGCTCCTCACAGTTCACCTGGATTTGGTTCTGATTGGTCAGTTTCTATGCCAGTCAGCATCTCTGGGCCTATCAATGGGGCCTGATAAAAAAGCAGGGGGTTGATCAGCAGCCCTGGTGGAGGCCTGGAGAGAAATGTCCAGCCCCGGAGAGAAAGAGAGAGGCAAGTGCTGATCAATAGCTGTCACAGAGGCTACAGATCAGACCCTGCTTCCCTCTTCAGGCCTCTTTCCTGGCCTGATTTGCAGCCCCCTCAGTAGTTAGTGCTGGTTCACCAAGCCTTTTTCCATAGTAGTCTGTGCTGGGTCACCACGGCAATCCAGCACTGTCTGCAGGACTGACTTCCAGTTGGTCGAGCCTCCAGTTGTCATGGACCCAGGGTTTTTATTTATTAGGATTCCTCCCTTTACATGTACTCTGCATCAGCCATTCTAGGTGCTCATTATGGTGTACCCTAGTGCTTGACTCCTTCAATTTGTCATCCATCCTATACTCTGACTTACCTTTACTAAATGTCAATTTTGTCATGTTCACATTTCTATTTATAAATAATGAATGGACCAAAGTTTACCATGGCTTTTGAGATCCTCCAGCATCTATTTAAAACTGTCCGATGATACTATATTATGTAATATATTATACATGAGGTCCACCTCATTTACATTGATCTACGTGTTATCCACTGAATGTTTCTTGATCATTCCTTTGCCCTAGCTGACCTGTGATGATATCAATTTTCTGTTTTTTATTAAACTATCTATCCCACCTTTTTTTATAAAAAAAAGTTTAGTGCCCTCTATATAGATTTCTTGATCATAGACCTCATGATGGCCATAATTGGTACATGTCATCACATTTTATCATATATAATTTTAGTTTTGTTATTGTCTTCAAATAACCTGTAAATCCCTAATGTCAAGAACTATGTCTTATCCTTACTGTAAACCATATCATTTAAAGAGTGATTTGCAAATTGCATACAGTCAAAAAGTTCTGATAAAATTTACCTTACTGAATTCTACTTTTAAAATTGATACTGCATGCATTTTGGAAATAATTTTCACTTATGAAATACATTACAGCTTCATCTTTTCTGTGTATATTTAAAACATTTTCTTACCTTGAATAATACTATCCTGTGAAGATTCTGCATTCTGATGGTCTAACCGCAACTCGAATACAAAAACATAACATGCCACCATTTAAACAATAGTGCCCCTTATATGAAATGAATCCATATAACATTATACCCTTCATAGTTTTCTTCAAAGTCATTATATCTGTTCCAAAGATACAGGAAGAATACAACATCAAGATGTTTTCAGCATTAGTGAATGCCACAGATATTATAACTGCAAGCCCTATCCTAAATAGAATTTTTAGAAAAAAAAGTTTAATATCATTTTTTTTCTAAATGAAATAAAGTCCCCATATCAATATCCACTTTCATTTCTTTGTGTCTATATTGAAACGCCAGAAATGACAGGAAGATTAAGTGGACAGATATCAAATGAATTATTGCTGCCCTGTTTTGTCTGAACACAGTTTTTAGCCATAGGGACGTATTTTCTTTTCTTTTGACAGTTGGGTCCAATATGAATGTGTTGGAGGTAGCCATAGGTCAATAATGATCCAAGAAATTCTGGATTTAAGTAACTAAAGCAGTGTTCAAGGTGTGGCCTTAAATGTAATTATCCAGGTTTTTCCTAATATTCATATATAATGTGTCTGAGGGGATGAAGAAGAGCAATTCTAGCCTTTGGTAAATGTATTGAACTAGAGAATTATGTGTTTTCTTTAAATAATTTTAATATCTAAATTAGATCAACGTTGTCAAAATGCCCATGTTAAATATGGTCCTGATTTATGTATGAATTGATAGTTTGTACTGAATGAAAAAATAACCAAATAATTCAATATAAGAGACCTAATTAAGTTTAAGCTAAATTTTATTTTGTTACAATGAATATGTGATTTATCACACCCATGGGCAAATCAGTGCCTATATCTTTTAAGTTATGTCTTGCCTATAGATTCTTCCTTAGGAAAGCAACACAAATGTACTCCAAAGTTAAATATGGGGATTATTTACACAATAATTGGTAGATATTTTTCAAACTCTCTGATACCCTTACGTTCAATTTAAGGCAGTGAGGCCTTTATGACATTTTATATTGTTAATACTGTCAATGTTCTGTACGTTTTGTGCAATGAGCACTGGGTGTCAGCCCATTATTCTCATGTTTTCATATAATCAATTTAGAAGAAACAGAAGGGAGGTTGATGAGCCTTTACCTCTAGGAGTTTACATTAAATAAGGTAGAGAACAGAGTATAATTATCAACAACATGTTTCATTTGCTTAGTGAAAATGCCTCTTACTTTAAAAATATTTTTGTTGATTTCAGAGAGGAAGGGATATATATAAACATCAGTCATGAGATAGAATTGCTGATCAGCTCCCTCCGACTAGCCTCCCGCCAGGGTTTAAGCGCACAAACCCAGGCATGTGCCCTGACTTGGAATTGAACTCAAAACCCTTCAGTCCTTAGGCTGAAGCTCTTATCCACTGAGCCAAACCAGCTAGGGCTGAAGATGCCTCTTGAGCAAACATAAGTATTTGCTGATGCCATTGACAGAGATCTTAAAGAATGGTTTGCAAAGTTACTGATATTTTGGGTTTGTTTTGAATCTAGCAAATAGCCAGCCATGTGGTGGTTTGAGAAAGGGTGGTGAAGGCAGAGGAAATAATTGGAGCAAAAGTGCAGTGATGTGAAGGTGGGAGTCAGTGGAGAAGAGGTGGGGATAATGCATCCTTGTTTATACTGCAGAGGCACTGAGAAGGGACAATTGTAAATAAACTTGTAAAGGTAAGTTTCTTTCCATTGAGATGTGTGCAGTAATTATTTAATTGGCCCAAAGAAATCCTCTCCGAATACGTTTATGTAGGCAAGTGAAATTAAACAGTTTTAGAAAGGTATTCGTGAAGTAACCTGATAAATATTTACATGAGAAAAGAGATGAAGAGAAAAATCTAGAACTTGATATGTTACTATCAAAGATTAAATATCACACATTAATTAAAGAGTAGGGTATACTTTTTGTAACAAGGTTTTAAATTATTCATCTTATGTATAGGGGAAGAGTGTTGGAAATAAACAAAAATGCATACCCATGTTATTTCAGAGGTTATAATTTCAAAGTTTGAAAATTCATTAATGGTGACCAGAAATGGAATGTGAGCTGTTTGCTTGTTTGTTTTTAGGGATAGGTAATGGGTTCAGTTTGCACACAGAGAGTTTGAAATTAAAATATTCTATCTAATTGAATACTAGCTGAGGGGTGAAAATTGGAGTATTAGCTCTTTGGGAAAATTCAAACTGAAGATCCAAGGGGAAAATGTAATTGTTGCTATTAATAATGCCTTAAAGAAGAAAGTAAAGGGAGTGGGAACGTGAGAGAGAGGAAAATAATCACTATTTTTCTTTCAACCATATTATCTTTTTTTTTTTTTTTGCTTCCTTCCCTTCTATTGGTAGGTATGGCCCAAACTCCCCCAAATTATAAAACCCCTGACCATGCGCCCAGAATTATGTGTTCCAAAAACACCACCCACTTTTTTGGGTTCAAGCTTCTTATAAGGGAATTGTTAGTGGGCTGATTTATTCTTAACTTCCGTAATTTGCCTCTTTTGACCCCATTACCCATAAACTAAGCTTACCTAGGGAATTGGTGACTTCTACAAAGGAAAAGTCCTCTTCTGTGAATTCTCATTGGAATGAACATTTTTTAAATATAGTTATGTTACCTAATTAATCTGATTTCATTTCTTTAAAATTCCATGTTCTTCTTCTCCTGTTGGTTTGTTTCAGCTGACTCACTTCATAGTGCCTTAGTGCACTGTCTACTTTATAATGTCAGAATGTGTGTGTAGGTTAAAAAGAGCTTTATTTCTAAAAATCTTGGGCAGTCTGGGCTGATGAGGGAGATCTGAAGGAGAATTATGTTTGCTTCAGTCAGTCACTTACCAATGAACCTTAACAAGGTGACACTGAATATTAGTTTAATTTTTTAGGTTGGGATTTCCCAAAGATCACCTTGATAGCTAAATAAAGCTAAATTCCAAACGTGGGATATGGTGAAAAAGTGGTTAATCTATTTAAGGAGAAACAGTTTTCCTCTACACAAGCCAGAATTGTGGGTTCCAAAAACACAATCCATTTCTTTAGGCTCTCATTAGGGAAATCTCAAATTTTTTAACTTCTGGAATTTGCGAAAGACAACTTCCCTTAGTGGGCTGATTTATTCTTATCCTTCTTTGAATATGGATTAACTTTATTCTAGTCCAGTGTCACCTGCGGTTCTGTAGCATCCCCTTTTCTAGACAAGCTTTGATTGAATATCTGTGCAATATATGCATCTTTTGGTTGCTTTGTTCTATAAATTCTTGACTTATATCCTAGTGTTTAGAATTTTTCTTTGCTTTTTGGTTTTTTAGTTTGTTGTTGTTATTTTTTGTTTTAGTTTTTGTTTTTTACCAACAGCTCCATTACTTATTATGCATATTTGAAAACAAGAGAAAGTCAAACAAGGTTCTAGGTGATAGTCACATTCTCGTCTATCATTTTATTAGAAACTAGAGGCCCAGTGCATGCAATTTTTGTACTGGTAGGGTCCCTAGTAGCTGCAGGTTGCTGGCTAGGGCCTCCCTTCATTCTGTGCCGCATTCTTTATATATATATATATTAGGTATAGATATAAAGATAGAGATGTAGGTATAGATATAGATATAGATATATAGATATACAACTTTCAATTTGAATTAAAACAATTTCTAGATTTTTCATCTACATATTTTATTGTAAATTTTGGAAAAATTATTGAACATCTCATCTGTTTATTGCCATTGTCCTTCTTTATCTTATCAAAATAAATGTTCACTCACCTTTCCCTATGCAATACTTCCTCTCTTCCCCATGTATGTCTCCTTTCATTGAAATATTTTAGTAGGTCCTCAAAATGTAGTTCATTTATATTTTTATTGTAATAACAGTGTAGGGTATACTATTTGTAACAAGTTTTCAAATTTAGGGCCAAATATTTCTCTAGCTGTTGCCTAATCATATGGGTGGGGGGCATATAAATCTAGCATGTAAATATGGAACAGTTGTCTGAAGATGAATTTGGTCATTAATTGACAAACAAATTTCAAAATATTAGCGTGAATGAGTCCTTTATTTGGTCTGGTTGTAGAAGTGCATGATAAAATGTAACATTTTGTTGTTAGATCATCTTTTACAAAACTTTCATTTCTCTTTATGGGCAATAAAAATTGGGGTAAGTAAGTGCTGTTTAAGTAATGTGGTTATAGATTATGTAGTAAAATCTTAGAATTCATGTTTAAAACCATAATTAATTGTTACTCAAATATTTTTTTCAGCTCTTCTTCAAGTGACAATTTCACTTAGCAAAGTAGAGCTTAGTGTGGGTGAATCTAAATTCTTCACATGTACAGGTATGTATTACAAATATTTTCAGATAATTTGTTTTATGCTTTAATTATTTAATATAATATATTGGCAAAATTTAAGTTATGCAAAACAATTCTCTAAAAATAAAAGTCTTATAATTGGTTTTATATTATTGGAAAAGTATCAATCATTATGTTTTCCATATTAAATAGTATGAATTTTATTTTTGTTTATTAATTTTGGATGTCAAATTAGATAATTTATTTGGAAAATAATATATAATCAAATATAATGCATATACATTGATTTAAATCAGCTAAAATATTATACCTGTGTAGATGGTAATATTTGGGTGAATGTAAATATTATAACTAATCTTTATAAATATACAATGAATATATTAAATAAGGTACACTGCATTACAGTTATACCTGCAGAAAATTTTAGGACAAAGAAAATCAAATTTATCCTTATAAAAAGTGATTTTTAAAAATAGTTATTTAATCAGGAAAAAATTTCAAGATTTTTGTGACTAATCAAAAGTATTAGATGTTATAATGCTTATGAGAAATTATATTGACTTCATTCAGTTTAATTGCAAACATGCAGAATTTTTCAGAAGAGATTTAAATATTTAAACTCAAATTTTAATTCAGCACACTATAGAACTCACAAATGAATACATCCTACTTATATTTAGTGTCATAATATTTATTTTATTCATAAAATCCTTATACTTAGTATTTTTTAAAAGAAAACTTCATTTTTAGATTTAAAAAATATTCACTTAGTGCCTAAATGGATTTCTAGAGTATTTTCATATTTTTTTCTATTTCTGTTTCTATTTAAGCAATTCACAGCTGGATTTAGATAGGACTGGAATGACATAAAACACATTATAAAGTTATCTTGAGAATAGCATGGCTTATTATTATAAAGTTAATAAAAATATATAGTTACAATAACATATATATCAATCATATCCGAAGTATATAAGCTATATAATATACTATATTATAATTACATATACTATATATTTTAAATTATATTATGATATCTATATAATAAAGAGGTAATATGTAAATTGACCCTCATGCTATCGCAAGATGGCTGCACCACAATGGAGGCAGGTTCCCGTAACACAAGATGGCTGCACTCACAGTGGAGGCAGGGTTCCCATGACACAAGATGGCTGTGCCCACAGTGGAGGCAGGCGTCCCATAACGAATGACCAGCACAGACCTGAGGCTTTGTGGCACCAGGACAGGGCAGGGGACCTGAGGCTGTGCCCCCTGCCTAGTGAGGCTTGACTGGGGATCTTGGCTATGACCCCTGCTCTTTCACTGGGATGGGGGACCTCGGGTGTACCCCCAGCCCTGGTGGGGCTTTACAGGGGATCTGAAGCTGTGCCCCATGTCTGGCAGGACTTGATGGGGGTGGGGCCAGCCGGGTCTGGATCTCACTCAGTGGAGGTGGGGCTGGCTGTGTCTGGGTCTCACACGATTGTGAGGTGCGGGTGGGCTCGGGGACTTGACTTTGGGTCCCGTGGTGTACCTCATACTCTGACGGGAGGAATATTGTCATATACATTTTACTAATTTTCTTTCATCTCTGACACTTCTATTATAGAGAAAGTGTAAATAGCAATATTAAAACATTTCCTGTAATTAATTCCCTTTTAATGTGCATAAATTCTGTGCACAGGGCCACTAGTTATATTATAGTATTATATTAACCATATCTATGAAAAACTAATATAAGCCATGAGTTTTTATACATTTGCCTTCATAAAGTTTAGAATTGATAAGGTGTTGATCCATATTTTTATATATTGACAAGTGAAAAGCAGGGTGAAACTGATTTAATATCACTTATGATGTCATCAAATCATTGACATAAGCATGTAGGTCATTGTTTCTAAATCTCATCCATATTTTATATACACAAATGTACAATTGTATCTAATAATCACAGAAAAGTGAAATAACTTTAAATTATTTTTTATAAATTTATATAAATAGTATTTTATTCAATTTGAATATTATAAAATATAAATTATGTAAAGTAATTGCCTCTGTCAAATTAAGTTTAAAAGTATGAATTAACATAATTCAATGGTACTGAGTTCTGCTCTAAATAATAAGACAAAATAACTAAATATTTTTCTCTTTTTATATAAAGAGCTATAACCAAGAATTATACTGTTATCATGAAAGTGTTCTTATTTTTGTTTTATATAGTAGTGAAACAAGAATCTAAAAGTAAAGATGTGAGGAACCCATGCAAATTAGAAAGCTTGCGTGTATTTTTTCCTCTACATTGGTATCTGTGATGATGTGACTCTATAGTTTCATTGTACTGTACTGTAAATCACAGACACCTGAGACACAATAAATAAATATATCTGAAATTTAGGGAAGTTAGAATGGAGTCAGATCCTCAAAGAACTAAGAGTATATCATTTGCAGCAAAATAATTTTTATACTACATTTTCAAGACAATAAAAAGTGTCATTGTATTTATTAATTTCTCTGGTGGGTCACTCTTATCAAGAAAATAACATGAAAAGTTTTATTGAAATGTATTAATTACCAGAAATGCCAGAAAAAAATCCATAAAAATCTAGAGTAAACTCTCCATAATAATAGTATTCATAATAAAAATATATAAAATATTTCAATTCATATTATCTACATTTTACTGTATAAAATGAGATTTTTGTATTGTTCAAACTTATGCTCATTGACACTATTCTTTGGTGACATCTCTATTTTATTCATAAAATCCTTATACTCAGTATTGGGAACTTGCAGATAAAAAGATGCCCTAAAGGAGTCATCCTATAACTGCTGTGATATTTTGATGTGTTCAGAAACACAGAAAATAATATAACTGAGATCCTTTTAAAAAGTAGCCTGTCTCATTTGATGTAGAAAGGATACTAATTCATTTCTAAAGCTTCTTGTTGGGACAAAAATAAGAAGGAACAATTTTTTTTGGAGGTCCTACAAATGTTAGCTAACTTTATGCATTTTCCCGGATAGTTTTGAGTTAGTACCGTATGCTGCTTCCACAAATTATCCCTACGTTAGGTGAAATATAGCATTTTGTGACCAAAAGCAGACACAGAAATCGTCAGCTTTTACAAAGGGGATAATGTCCTAGATTCTGAATTGAAAACCTAAATATATGTTTAATCTGTAATGCTTTGCTTATAATTGCTTAGAGGGATAAGTAGCATTTCAATGCATGCTAATTATCCTATGACTAAACAGTTAACAGTTTTAGCTTAAAATTATCAAAGTACTGATTTGAGAAAAAAAGATTAAGGCCTCATATTAAAAATTTTCATTGGTCATATCTGTACAAATAGAAAGACTTGGGATATTTATAAAAAGTTTAGTATTACCAAAAACCAAAATTTATTTTTTATGAGATTTACATTTTTAGGAGCTCTGCTTTATCAGGCAAAAAAAAATTCTAACTCTTTACCCTAACAAAGAGAAGCAAGGAGGTAAAAACATGTTAGTAATCATGATTCTGTTCAGATATATCTGTCAGTAATCTATTTTTGACTGAATGGCCAAGGCAGTTTTGTAAGTGTCCTTAGTGAAAACCCATAGATTACTATGGTAAGTATTCAGTTATTGTTGCTTAAATAGTATACCTGATATTTCCTATGGAACTTTTCAGTTTTGTTTACTCAAATGGGATCGAATCTTCAACATTGGATAAATAAGACAACATGTGTTCTAACATTTGTGTTTACTTTCAATCTGGTGAGATTTTCAGATTTCCAGTCTTTCCCTGTTTAAGTTGTTTTATTTTTTCTTCAAAATTGTGAAAAACTGTTATGTAATAAGTAAATGTCAACACAAAAACAAACACTTGGATCATATTTTCAAACACTTCTTTTCCATGATTCTTTGCAGCAATTGGTGAGCCTGAGAGTATAGACTGGTATAATCCTCAAGGAGAAAAGATCATTTCGACACAGAGGGTAATGGTGCAGAAGGAGGGTGTCAGGTCACGATTAACCATCTACAATGCAAACATAGAAGACGCAGGGATATATCGTTGTCAAGCAACAGATGCCAAAGGACAGACACAGGAAGCTACAGTGGTTTTGGAAATTTACCGTAAGTCATGCATTTATTAGTTGATCAAAATTGTGCTTAAAAATTAAACACAAAATCACATGTGTTTAATAAAAACTAACAGGCATTAAGAACTATTGGACGAGGCAGTGTTCTTTAGATGTTTAGAGATAGCAGCTTATTTTATTTTACCATACTGCAACTTTAAAATAGAATAAATAAAGGGAATGGTTCATCATAAACATATAGATGGAGCCAATTATGTCAGTTAAATAATACACATGGAAACGTTTACATTTTCGCAGGCCATTAAGAACCTGCTAGGTAAATAAAAAACAGGAGTTCATTTAGAGGTATGAAATGTATGGAGTGACTTTTTCACTCTAAAATAAAAGGTTAGAATTAGTACCTGTGAAATGGCCTATGTGAAAGCAGTGACCAGTCTGGACTGAGAACTGGGGAGGAGTCAGTGAACAGGAGTAGACAGAGGAAAAGCTGAAAGCTCATCCAGTGAAGACGGGTATCTCGCCGGCTTTCTCACCACCAGGCCTTTTGTTAAAACGCATCTCCATGCTTGCACGTCATTATATGATTTGAAATCCATCACTGCATTCCTCCCTCTTACTCTTAGAAATCATTGCCCGCATTAAGAACACTGTCGACTATCTGGGTTTGAAACCAGGCTCTATCACTTCATTTAGTGGTCTTAAGCAATCTCCTAACTCAAGGGTCAGCAAACTCATTAGTCAACAGAGCGACAACTGTGGCTCATGAGCTGCATGTGGCTCGTGAGTCACTGTTTGCCACTGACCTAACCCATCTGTCTTTAGTTTCTTCACTTATAAAATGGGTATAATAATAGTCCCTACCTCATACATAGATTTTTTGATGACTATATTCTCTCTACTAAAAGAGTAATATTCAAATTAACCCAACCAAGATGGCTGTAGGCACGGAGCAAGCAGGAGGTTTGGGTTTCCCTGGCAATGGAGGAAGCCAAGCTTTCCACACACTGTGGCTGGCCTAGGCCTCCACTCAAGACTACAAAGTTTTAATTATAGAAGATAAATAAATCCCAACAAAAATGGCTACAGCCATGGAGCAAGCAGGAGGTGTGGCTTCATTCAAGGCTACAAAGTTTCAATTATAGAAGGTAAATAAATCCCAGATACCAGGGCCTCCACGTGGGTCACCAGAAGGCATGGCCAGCCAGCGAACCAACACAGGCCCCTCACCCAGGCCAGCCCAGGTGCCAAAGGAACCCTCACCCTGATCCGGGACACCCTTCAGGGCAAACCAGATGGCCCCCACCTGTGCACCAAGCCCCTAGCCTATCTAATGAAAGAGTAATATGCAAATTGACCATCACTCTAGCACATGAGATGGCTGCCCCTATGTGGATACAAGATGGCTGCCACAAGATGGCCATCAGGGGAGGGCAGTTCTGAGAGATCAGGCCTACAAGGGAGGGCAGTTGAGGGCAATCAAGCCTGCAAAAGAGGGCAGTTAGGGGTGACCGGGCTAGCAGAGGAGGCAACTGGGCCTACAGGGGAGGGCTGTTGCGGGGGACCCAGGCCTTCAGGGAAAGGCAGTTAAGGGCAAACATGCGGGCAAAGGAGCAGTTAAATATCAATCAGGCAGGCAGGGGAATGATTAGGATGTGATCAAGCTGGCAGGCAGAAACAGTTAGGGGCAATCAGGAAGGGAGGCAGGCAAGCAGTTGGGAGCCAGTAGTCTTGCATTGAGAGGGATGTCCCAGATTGGAGAGGGTGTAGGCTGGGCTGAGGGACAACCCCTCCCCCTGCCCGTGTATGAATTTTGTGCACTGGGCTTCTAGTTAATATTACAGACAGAATGTAGAACAATGCCTTACAATTAATATATGGTAGTTAGCATTTCTACCAGTGAAAAAATTATATACCATTTTGAATATTAGTTGTAAGGTATCGCTTCTTAGAACTTTGTTTTATATTATTCCAGGACAAGGGTTTTTTTTTTTTTTTTTTTAATTCAAAGTATATCTACATCATGGCTTCCTCTTTGAGGAGCAGGGAGATTGTTGGCACAATGCCATCCTCGTTTTTCTTGATTTGGCCTCCCCTCCGCCCCCCATTAGTTTCTAAGCTCATATTTGGAAATATTTTTTTAAATATTTATTTTTTAAATTATTACCCAAGTCCTCCTTTCCCCCCCCATTAACCTCTTTTAGCTCTCTCCTATGTCCATAAGGTCCTTACTACATCATTGTCTGTGTTATGCATATATGCACAGGTTATGCATATATGCATACAAATAAGAAAGAGTTTTCTTACTTTAAATGTTGCAAAGGAAGATCCCCGATATTTTATTTGTGAAAATAAATATGTATATATATTTATATTTATTATATAAATATTTAATATTTAATATTTAATTAAATATTTAATATTATATTTATATATATATATATTAAGTAAATATATATATTTTCCCCCCCTTGGCAAGAACACTGCATTACTTTTGTGAACTTTTCTCATCGAGCATACTTATCCTATTTATTCACTAGTTGGTCACATTTATTGTATGTCTTCAACATGGCAGACAATATTCTAAGTTTTAGAGACTCAGTAATGATTAAAACAGGAGATGACACCAACCACTAGGTGCTGATATTTTAGTGAGTAAGCTTTGAAAAAAATGCATAGATGCTACTTTCCATGCAATAAGATAGTGAGAGTGGGAAGGTAGATGGCCTTTTTTTTTTTTTTTAAATCTGTGGTGGTCAAGCAGGCAGAAATGTGAAGGAATTTAAGATGTGCAAATTCAGAGTGTTGAAGGAATTGAAAAATGACAATTTACCTGGAGCACAGAGCACAGGAAGGGAGAGAAAGTTGGATCAGAGTTGTGGGACAGACTTCAGTTCATACTGGACCTGGGGTGGGATTGTAAGTACTTCGGAATTTTTTCTCGGTGATGTGGGAAGAAGTTGCCAGGTAGAGGAGTCATATGATCTGATTTAAGATTTTCAAGCATTCCATTTTCATTAATTATTTCATTATCACATCAGTCAACACAGATTCTGAAACAGGTTATTGAGAGAAATAAGCGATAATACTTTTATGGTTTGTTTTGCTTTCTTGATACAGAAAAGCTCACTTTCAGAGAAGTGGTATCGCCTCAAGAATTCAAGCAGGGAGAGGATGCCGAAGTGGTTTGCCGAGTTAGCAGCTCACCTGCACCTGTCGTCAGCTGGTTGTATCATAATGAGGAAGTCACCGCTATTTCCGACAGTTAGTATTTTGGTAACTCCCTACATTATATGTTCTAATAATATTGCCATTTTTTAAAAGACTGAATCTACCTGACCAAATATAGAAGTTGGAAGTTTTTCTAAAAAATATATTTTTATTGATTTCAGAGAGGAAGGGAACGGGAGAGGGGTAGAAATATCAATGATGATAGAGAATCATTGATTGGCTGCCTCCCACTGGCCCCCTACTGGGGATTGAGCCCACAGCCCAGACATGTGCCCTTGACCTACATGAAACCTGGGACCCTTCAGTCTATAGACCAACTCTATATCCACTCACTGAGCAAAACTGGCTATGGCATAGAAGTTGGAATTTGTGACCCTAAGCTTCAATTGACTATTTTGAGAACCTTAAAGCAGTGTATCAGGGGTTGGCAAACTATGGATCTCAGGAAAATTTCAGTCCTTTTTTGGTTTTATAAGGTGGTATACGAGTACAGATAAGCCTAATTTTTACATATTATATACTAGAGGCCTGGTGCACAAAATCTGTGCACTTGCGGGGAGGTGGGGGATCCCTCAGCCCAGCCTGCACCCTCTCCCAATCTGGGAGCCCTCGGGAGATGCCCAACTGTCTCAAAGGTGGGAGAGGCTGTTGTGGAGGTAGAAGAGGCTCTCACCCGCCATAAGCCGAGCTTCTGGCTGAGTGGCGCTACCCCTGTGGGGGTGCACTGACCACCAGGGGACAGCTCCTGCCTTGAGTGTCTGCCCCCTGATGTTAAGTGCACATCATTGTGACCGGTTGTCCTGGCATTTGGTCAATTTGCATGTTAGTCTTTTATTATATAGAATGGCTGTTTTGAGCAGCTGTGACACAGGTGGTTTGGCCTACAAAGCCTAGTGTAGCTATCATCAGGAGATTTACAGAAGAGGTTGCTGGCCCTGCTCTGTTCAAGAAAAAAATTTACATGCCAACATTATAAGGATGCTAAGTAAATTAAGGAATTAATCCTGATGCATTCAAATTCTGTATATTATCATTTAAACATGATTCCAGGGGCTCATTATACCTAAATTGAAAGTAATATCTATATGAATCCTGTTTATTATTCTGGCACTATTCTTTCAAAGCCACCTACGTGTTTTAAGTATTATGGTAAGATGCATATGGGTAATAGGAAGAAAAGTACATGCATTCAAATTGTCTTTAAGATTTTGATTCAGACTGAGCTAAAACTCTAGATTAATCTGACATCTGATATTGAGAGCATAATTTACTTACATAATGCTGCTTTACCACTGTGCATTGGGAGCATTTTCAATTTAGAGTAGTTTTCAATGCACCTGTATTTCAGAGCAATACAAAATAATAGTATCTTTTAAAATACTTTCCCTCTTGCATGATTTTGTGCTGTGATTTGAACTTTTACAATATAAAGGAGAGAAAGCCAAATATCTGTGTTTGAATATAAACAGAGAATGTATCAAAATTATTTTCTAATCATTTTTTTTTTATTTTGAACTCAAATTTGGGCTTGATATTTTAAAAATGCTGACTAAAACCCTTCTATTATAATGTTAGTGAAAAAATAATTTAATTCCTCTTATTTTCTTATAGGATAGCTCTTCAGATTTTACTAACAAGCCACATGAATAAATTAGGTTATATATTTTCAGCTTTTTGCCTCCCAATAATAAAGAAATGGTAGATCTTTTATGGTAGTTAAATGGCAATGTCTAACATTTTCAGATTGCCTAATTTGGGAATTGAAATGTGCACCTGGTTTATTGCAAACCTTCTTTGTTAAAGTACTTTTAAAAGATGCATAGAACAAAAGCCTTGAAGCAATGACTGATTGTCAAGTGTAGTGTGATGGAGGAGTGATACTTCTAGCCTAAAGCTTACACCATTTTCCTGGATCCCAAGATAAAATGATGAGAAGCTGGCAAACTATTTATTTACTAGAGGCCTGGTGCACAAAATTCATGCACTGGGGTCAGGGGCTCTCAGCCTAATCTGCCCCCTCACACAGTCTGGGAGCCCTCAGGGTATATCCTACTGACATCTTAGGCCTGCTCCTTGCAGGGAGCGGGCCTAAGCCACAGTCTTGCCTCCCTCTGCAGGCAGCAACCAGGTAACCATCATCTTGCTCTGCTGCTGCCACTGCTGGCTGCTGCAACCTCCAAGGTGTTTTCATCAACACGGACTCCGGTCCCTTCACCACGACAAAATGACACATATGTTTAGGCATTTTCAAGATGTCTCTTTCATAGGATATGGCATTTCTTTCTTTCTTTCTTTCTTTTTTTTTAATCCTCACATGAGGATATTTTCCCATTGATTTTTAGAGAACGTGAAAGAGAGAGGGAAAGACAGAAAGAAATAATATGGAGAGTCACACTTTGATTGGTTGTCTTCTGCATGAGCCCTGACCTGGACCCTGGCCAGAGGGGTACCTGTAACCTAGGTATATGCCTTGGATCAGAATCAAACCCGGCACCCAGCCGTGGCCATGAAGCTGGGGCAGAGGGCTGGGCCCTCTGCGTACTGTTCTCACCAGCTCCAGGGCCTGGCACAGGCCACCCTATCTATTGTTAGGTGCTTGGTCTGTGCCAGGCCCCTTCTCCTGAGGTGGACTTGAACCATTACAGTGTCCTAGCCTAATTTGCACAATACCTCTTTACCACTATATAGATTTTTTTTGCCCTAAAGCTTAGAACAACTTTTATAACTCATCTGTACCTAATTCAGATTCTTTATCTATAAACCCTGGGCTATTATGTGCACTTAAAATAAGACACTAAGCATATAATAAATATTTGTTAAATGAATGAACAAAATACTTTTCACTATATTCATTTCTTAATAAATGACATATTTTTCATTCCTTCTCATGGATGTTTTAGATGATGGGGATCAAATTTACCAAAATTATATCCATTCATATTATATCAAAAATCAGAATATCCAATGTGGATGAAATTCTTAAGCTAGATTTAAAAATGAAATGTAATCCTGAGTTGTATGGTAAGAATTTTTTTTTAGAGAAAAAAGATGTAATGTTGCTTTCACTGGAGGATGTAAAGGATGTAGATGAATTGTGAGGAAGGACATACTTGTCTAGCCTCTTAATATCAGAGGAACCATCCACAACATTTATTATCCGGCAATATGTATGCTCATAATGAATTTTCAAGAAGTAATATTCTCCATCTGGTTATGCCTCACGTGGTCTCTTTATTAAAGTGACTGAAATAAGTTTAGGCTCACGACTATGAAAGGAACGGGGATGGGGATTTAGAATAATGTACTGTGCCAAGGTAAGTTCCTGGAGCATTAGGGTGGTACAGGAATAAAGTCTAGAGTCTCCAGATGCAACAATGAAGAATTGTAAATGTCCATCTCCTTAGCTGTGCTATTGGTAGGA